>ML810356.1:26681-43380 GCA_009831015.1 Picea engelmannii
AGCGCCAAAAGTCATGTGGGCCCCGTTTGGGTAAGTTGGTGCATCAACTTCCCGGGGTCGTAACTTTTGCATACGATCTCCGTTTTAGGCGTGTGATAGCTCGTTGGAAAGGTATCATCGAGGAGATTAATTTTGGGGGCTCAGTTATTCCTTTAGATATCAATGAGAACCTATATCTCAAAAAAACTTCATTTAGGCCCTCAAAATGGCCCCGGAAGTTAAAACTTGCTAAAAATAGTAAATTGCCAAAATTGCCAGAAAACTGTTTTGAGCCAGTCGAAAAAGGTGGGTGGCCACTGATATCCACCTGGATCATACCTTTACCTAGTGGTGATTCTAGGGATCCTCGGGGGGATGGGGTTTTCAAATAATTTGACCCTGGGTGCTCGCAGGGTTTGGGGTATGAATTGTCTCCAATCAAAACGAGGAGTGTCTGCAAAAAGGAGGGGACAAATAGTTCTTTCTCTGCAAATCATATTTCTTCTAACACTAATCAGGGGGTGCTTAGAGGCATGAAATCCCTGGCAAGGGATAAATCATGATCCTCCTCTTTCTCAATATCAGAGGGGTAAGAGGACCCCTAAAAATGGCCTCCCTTCATAGACTTATCTCAAAAACTTCCCCCAGTATAATTTTTCTACAAGAAACTATGGTGGTTGTGGAAAAGGCAAGAGACTTTATGTTTAAACTCAAACTTGACTAGATGATTTGTGCAGTAAGTGCAGTGGGGACATCTAGTGGTCTCCTAATTTCATGGGATCCAAATTATTTTAACTTAGAGCCTGTCCTAAGCTACGATGGTATTTTTTTGTTAGGAACAAACTTATTCGATAACAAGAAGATTTCTCTCTTGAATGTTTACGGCCCCTGTCAAGACCTCAAGTTTTTCTGGGAAAAAGTGGACGGTAAAGGATTATTAGATCATGATGATATGATAATGGTAAGAGATATGAATTTCACAACTTCTACAGAGGAGGTTTGGGGGACATCAACTTTGGTAGACACATTGACAACTTTTTTTAAGGCACTTTTTCTAAAAAAGAATTTAGTGGATGTTGTCCCTACCGAGGTGGTTCCAACGTGGCATAATGGTAGGTTTGGTGATGATGGAATTACAAAAATACTATATCAGATGTATGTGTCGGAGCATCTAATCACATCATCTATGAGGTATAGGACTTGGGTGCAATATCCCTATTTGTCTGATCATGCTCCAATACTTCTTCAAATGGGTGTTGGGATTCTGACAGTCGCTCATCCTTTCAAGTTAAATCCAGTCTGGTTAAGAGAAGATTCTTTCTCCATTATGGTTCAGGAAGTGTGGAATGACTCATAGTTTCAATAGGTTGTTGGATACCAAAGGAGACTAGTAGGGAAACTTTCCGTATTAAAAAATCGGGTTAAGCTATGGTCTAAGGAAAAACGTCTTCAAGATCATTTAGAACTGGGAAAGATTGAAGAGGATTTAAATAATATTTACATACAGAAGACACAGGGTACACACAGTGAATATTCTGAAAATCTTATGCTTACTCTTGACGATGAGTGCAAAAAATTCCTGTTGGATGAGGAAGAGATTTAGCGACAAAAGAGTAAGGTGATTTGGATTAAATGTGGAGACAAAAATACCAAATTTTTCCATCATTTCGCAAGCTATAGGAGAAATAAAAAGTTCATCTAGGAGATAAAGGATGAAGTAGGTGGTATCCATACAGGTCATGAGGCATTAAAGGAAGAAGCAAACAACTTCTTTAAATCTTTCTTTATGGATACAAGACAGAATAACATTGGGGAATAGATCATAACAATTAGGATGTTTCCTAATTTCGTGAGTGAGGAAGATGTTCAAAATTTAGAAAATTCATGTACGAGGGAATAAGTCTTAGAGGTACTAAGGGGATTTGAAAAGGACAAAATTCCAGGGCCGGATGGCTGAATTGTATAATTTTTCCTATTATTCTTCGAGTTGGTTGGACAAGACTTGATCGAAATGGTTGAGGAAACAAAACTCAGAGGAGAGGTAATTAGATCGATCAAATCAACCTTCCTTGCATTGATTCCAAAAGTCAATAGCCCCGGGTTTTTTTGCGATTTTCATCCAATTTCACTCTGTAACTTATGTTACAAGATCATTGCTAAAGTTATAGCGAGGAGAATTAGACCAATTCTATCCAGATCACTGTCAAAAGAACAATTGGGTTTTCTCAAAGGAAGACAAATTTTAGATGCCATTAGTACTGCTAAGGAGTGTATTCACGGTATTAAAACAAAAAAAATCCAAGCTATTATCTTGAAGGTTGACTTAAAAAAGGCCTATGACTCTACCAACTGGGATTTTTTGAGGTTAATACTTCTCCAATGTGGTTTTGGTCTGCCAACAACAAATTGGATTATGGGTTGTGTAACATTTACAACTTATGCCATTCTGATAAATGGAGAGGTAACCAATTTTTTTTAGAGCAGTAGAGCACTTAGACAGGGATGTCCATTGTCGGCTCTTCTATTCATACTGGTGATGGAAGGTCTCAACCTTTCTTTAAAGAAATATCAAGAAGATGGAACTCTTACAGGGATAAAGGTATCCAGATTGATAAAGGTCATCCACTTACTCTTCGTGGATGGCATCCTTATAATGTCGAAAGCATTAGTTGCAGAATGGGAAGAAATCCAAAATATTCTATGTGTTTTTTGTCGAGCATCGGGTTTGGAGATTAATGTACAAAAGTCTGCCTTCCTTCATTCTAGAGTTATTCTAGAAACTCTCACAGTTTTAAAAGACTTATTTCATTATTCCTTCAAATATCTATCTACAGGATTCACATACCTGGGGTATTTTATGAAACCAGATAGTTATAAGTTGGAGGACTGGCAATGGATTATTGAAAAGTTTGAAACCCAGATTAATCACCGGTGTAATAGATGGATTTCCCTGGGAGGATGGTATGTGCTGATAAAAGTGGTCTTAGAGAGCCAACCAGTCTCTTGGATGGATCTATATCATATTCCAATTTTTGTTCTCCATAGGATCCAAAAATTGATGTTTTCCTTCCTCTGGTCGGGAAACAAGAACAAGCATAGTTACCATTTAAGCAATTGGGAGTCAATCTCAAAACCAAAAATCTATGGAGGATGGGGGCTGAGGAACATTTTCATATTCTACAGGGCGATGGCGACAAACACATTATGGAGAGATTTGATGAAGACTGCCATTTGGCAAAGGGTGATCAAAGGCAAGTACTTACCACATGGATCAATGCTGACCTGGTTAATATCAGCCTCATCGGTCACATCCTATGGATACCAAACCTGAGAAAACCTTCTTAATACTTTACCAGTGATCTTACAATGGTTGGATTGGAACTCGGGCTCAGGACACTCTATTTTAATTGGGAAGGATGCAATTATGGGAATGGGGCAAGACTCCATATTATCACAGGAGTTGGTGCACATTCTAAATCAAAAAAATGTTCACCTCTTGTATCAAGCGAGTTGTGTTTTGCCATAGGGTTTGATTAGCTCAACTTGGTTAGACAGTACTGAACTAGGGCTGGTTGGAGAAACAATAGTGGAATGGGAAAGGTACATGAAGAATCTGATTGGATCAGGCATCAAACTTGTGGAGAGGTCGGACGAATTAAAGTGGATTGGTGGAGATACTTCAGGGCAAATTTCAGTCAAAAATGTGTACAGATCTCTTACCAAAAAAATGGGGAAATTCTCAACTGGGGGATGAAGGAGAAAACTATGGAAATGGGACTATCCATTGAAGATCAAGATATTCACTTGGCTGTTAGTTGAAAATAAAATTTTAACATGGAAAAATCTACAAAAAAGAGGTTGGAAGGGGCCATGAATGTGTTATCTGTGTAAAGGAATGAGGGAATCAGGTAAACATATTTTTGTAAATTGTCCCATTACGATAGCAGTTTGGGAAAAAGTTAAATATTCTCTAAAACTCACAGTTGGTTGGTTTGGAAATTCGGTGAATGAATGCTTTGAAAATTGGGCAAAACAGAACTATACTTTTCCAACTCTCCCAACTTATATATGTTGATTTATTTGGCTTGATAGAAACAAGTCTATATTCGAGTCTGGGACTCCTTCTATTCAGAGGATAGTGTATCTATCTCTAGGGACTGTGGGCACTCATTGGAAAAATAAAAAAGTTTCAGTCCCTAGAATACCATCCTCTAAAATTCCTGAAGATAAAGTTATTGGGTGGTTCGATGGGGTAGCACAACATAATGGCGAATTAAGTGGGGCATATGGACATTACATTGTGGCAGTGGAACAAATTCCAGGGAAGAAATCATGGGAGCTTGGGCTACTCTAACTCCGACATCTAGGCTAACAGTTACAGACATGCACATACTAGGGGACTCTAAAATAGTCATTGATTGGCTCAATCGGAAAGGAGCTCTTCAAATTGTAACTTTAGATGGATGGAAGGATAGAATAATTGAACTTCTCACTCACTTCAGATCTATCTCTTGTGCACATATTTACAGGGAAGATAATCAAGAAGCTGACAGACTATCAAAACATGCACTAAAAAATCTTCGAGGGAGAATTGCCTACAATCATTGGGAAGGTGGCCATGAGGGCCCTACTCTTTTGTTTAAATATGTTTTAATATACAGGGGGTCACTTTTTGGTTTCAAAGTTTATTTTTGGAGGTCCTAGTAGCGACAGTTCTCTTCTTGGTAGGGAAGACTATACTTGTTTTGATAATAGTCCCACATGGTAGCTTTGGCGAAGATGTTATTATGTAAGGCTCATGGAACTTTTTCTGTGTAGAAAGATTGTTTCTATTTTGGTTAAGTCCTTGAAAAGAACAAAATTATGATGTAATGATTGTCTTGAGAACAAATTATAATTTTATGAATATAATGTGAAATTGTTTGTGGGAAAGTTATGAGATGAGTATTTTGTTTATGATTTGTTTTTTGTTGGTTGTATTTATTATTTAAGCACGTTGACATAGTAATTATTGTTTATGGTTATTATGTAAGTTGAATGATTGTTTACTTTGTTTAAGTTATTCTTTATTTATTTGGTGGAGGAGAGGTGTTGAGGCCTCAACAAATTTTCTAAACTAGGGGTTTCAACTTCCTCTTAAATTTTTTCAGCTTAGATTTTTTTATCGCTTCATTCTTTAGCCAAGTTCTCTTGATTTTTTAATGTTAAGCATTTCTTGTTTGAATGGATGACCGATGTCTGATTTCTTATTGGTTTTGAGTTATGTCATGTTACAGCCTTGATTGAGTGTGATAATAATCCTTTCAAGTCTATTTGTGTAACAATAAGTGTTTATTACTCTTATCACATCTGCATGTGCTTTACGCCTCTTGGTTCTTTGAATAACCCTAAACATGAAAGTGTCATTTATCGTTATGTGTGTTGATTGTAGTGTCCACGAGACATAGGCTAGCTCTGAATTGCTTCTAAAAAGAAATGGATACTCTTACCAAATACTCAGTATCAGGTGCTCCAAATGTCGATTGGTCATTTTCACAAGATAATATCCCTTAACTACTAATAGATTGAAGATTTTATAGGTCCTATCAGCTTTCCTACTGGGTCTTTATTTGACCACAGTTAGGCTCTAAGTTTCAACTGCCAGGTAAAGTATTTTCTATTTTTTTATAACAACCAACGGTCCAAAAGTTTCTTGCTGATTTGTTATGGTTATACTTGCGATTTTGGGTGCTCTAGCATGTAGTTTTAGTGTCCATATGTTAGCACACGCATACCAAAATAAATACAAAACACCTATATATCTTTACATCTGAAAATAAAGAGATCTAAGAGACTAATCAATGCATTTGTGTAAACAGGTATTTTTGGTCAACATGACCCTGGATAACCCCCCCGGGGAAAACCGATTTGGAATATGTATGTATATATGAGGAAAGCAGAAGAGGGAATACAACAAGTACAATAAATGATGGAACCTGATACAATAGAAACTCGATCTGAGTTGACATATAATCCTAAAACCTCCAAGTGATCCCCAGAATGGTGCGCCCCACATACAAGCTACCGAATCCACTGAATCTGCTCCAACTACAAACTGTGAGTTCAGATCTAGAAACCCCTCCACAGTAATGAAGCTCTGCTAAATGTATTTCTTCTACAACTGATCTCACTGCAATCTGATGGCTAGAAGTCTCTCAACAACTGATGTGCCCCAATATGGCAATGCGCCTTCCTCAGAAGTAGAACCTCTCTAGTAAATAAACAAGGCAAGTAGCTAGTAGCCTCCCTCCATGAAAGGTAGCTCCCAAGCTCAAGCATCCTCACAAAACTGACCTCATGCTCATCCTCCAAGATCTCCTCTCTCAATGAACAAGCGAATGAATGAACAATGCACCCTCCTTCACCCTTTGCGCCCCTGTTTGACATCCAAAAGGAAACCTAGAGTATGAATGGTGGAGATCATCTCATCTCCCATCTAATCAATGGTTGAGTTCTCCCCATAAATATCTAAATAATTAACCCACATTGGGTTAAGTTTCCTAAGTCAACTTTATGTCTCTAATTCACTCCTTTGTGAATTAATAGTCACTTTTAGGCCAAAATGACTAAATTTCACTTTAGACAAAGTCAAAGTGAAATTAGACAAAAGTACAAGGTACAAAGTGTAATGTCTTTCCCTCATGTGCTAAGGAGGTCATAAGCACATGGGGAACACCTCCCAAGGTACAAAACTCAACACTCCCTTTTACCGAGGAAGGTGTTCCTCACCAAGCCCATCTCGTCTCTGAAATAGACATGCTTACCCCGTGGCAGGGCCTTGGTGAGAACATCTGCAACTTGGTCATCTATAGATACATACTGCAACTAAAATGCCCCTCTCTAAACCCAGTCACGAATGAAGTGGTACCTGATCTCAATATGCTTCGACCGGTCATGAAACACTGGATTCTCAGAGAGTTTTATGCAACCCTAATTATCATAGTGAATGACAGTCGGTGACATCTCTTGACCAAATAAACCAACCAACATATTATGAATCCAAATGGCCTCGCAACTATCCTGACTGGCTGCCATATACTCTGCCTCGGCCGAACTCAAAGAAAATGACTTCTACTTTCGGCTGAACTAGGAAACAAGTCCTGACCCCGAACTGAAGCATCACCCCGAGGTTATTTTCTTGTTAGCATCAAATCCTGCCCAGTTTGAATTTTTGTAGCCAACCAAACAAACTCCATCTCCCCTGACATAGTCTAGGCCATAGTCCACTATCCCAACAACATATCCCAAGACGTTTTTTTCCCCAACCATGTGAACACTCCTTGACTCAACCATGTACTGGTTGAGTGTGTTCACGGAAAAACATATATTTGGTCTGGTGTTAACCAGATACATAAGTGAACCGATCAACTGCCTGTATACTATGGCATCCACCAACTGGCTATCTGAAGCACTAATATTCTTCCAGTTGGTGATCATAGGTGTAGACATGGGTCTGCAGTCCTCCATCTGAAACCTGTTCAAAATATCTGTTGCATACTTCCCTTGCCTGAGAAATATGTGACCCTCCTCCTGCCATACCTCCATACCCATAAATTAGTTCATCAATCCGATATCACTCATCTCAAACTATGATGTAAGTCCTGACTTGCACTCATCTATGAGATCCTCAACTCTGGTGATAAATAAATCATCCACATACAAAATGAGAATGAGCGTGTCCTCATCCCTAATGATGAAATAGAGGTTTGGATCAACATCACTCTTCTCAAAGCCCATCTGAAGAAAATAAGTATCAATGCATGAATACCAAGCTCAGGGAGCTTGCTTCAGACCATATATTGCCTTCCTCAGAAGACACACATGAGTCTCCTTGTCACTCACCTCAAACCCCTGTGGTTTCTCTATGTACACCTCCTCCTCAATAAATCCATTCATAAATGCGGTTTTTACATCCATCTGGTGAATGCGCCAACCCATATTTGTTGCTATGACAATGATAGTGCTGATAGAAGTGTATCTTGCAACTGGTGTGAAAGTATCGTCATAATTGACTCAATCTATGAGAAGCCTCGTGCCACAAAACGGGCCTTGTGTTTCTCCACACTACCATCTGCAACAATCTTGGTCTTGTACAACCACTTGGAAGTCACAACTGACTTCCCCACTGGCCTTAGAACCACATCCCAGACATCATTGCACACAATGGAGTCATACTCATCGACCATGGCCTCTCTCTAGACCTGATGGTCCACTGCCTACGCAAAAATCCGTGGCTCAGTATCCCTGATAGTCGTCACAAGTGCTAAATATGCTCCAAATTTGACTGGTGGCCTGCTGTCTCTGATCTGGCTCTTGAGCTCCCCTACATTCTCCCTGGCCTCCTAAAACCATATAGGTCTCCTCTTCCCCAAAGCGGTCAACGGAGAAGTAAGGTCTCTCTTCCCAAGAGTAACTTCCTCAGGACTCATCTCAACACTCTGAGATCCTGAAGTCTATGCTCCCTCTAAAGTCTGTGCCCCATCTTACTGAACATGCTCTGACTGTTACCCTGAAGCTGTGCATGGTGACCCTGTCACCCTGATACTGGTGTAACTGATGTCTAAGGTTGTGATCCCTTTGAGACTGCAACTGGCAACTTTGCATCATCCTCAAATCCAACTCTCGACTCAAGAGATCTCAGAAAATCCCTATCCTCCTCAAATCTGACATCTCTACTCACCACCACTTTCCTAAGTGGTGGAATGTAGATGCAATAGGCTTTTGACACCTTTGAGTATCCAACTAGAATCCCCTACTAGGTTGTGGGGTCTAGCTTTGTCCTCCTCTCCAAGGGGACATGAGAGAAAGTCAAGCACCCAAATATCCTGATGTGCTCGACATTGGGCCTCCTATTAGTGAAGGTCTCCTTAGGAGTCATCTTCCCCAAAATCCTATGGGGGATTCTGTTCTGCAGGTAAACTACAGTAGCACATGCCTTTGCCCACAAGTACAAAGGCAAACTCTGATCATGCATCATGGATCTCACTGCACCGGTAATGGCCCAGTTCTTCCTCTCGACAACCTCATTCTACTAGGGGTTGTAAGGTACGGTCATCTATCTCCTAATGCCATGCTGTGCACAGAAGTCTACAAACTATCTCAAGGAATACTCTCCCCCATTATCTGACCGCAAGACTTTGATATTCTTTCCCGATTGGTTCTCCACAAAAGCTCTAAACTCTTGGAACCATGTGAATACCTCACTCTTGGCCTTCAAGAAATAGATCCAAGTCTTCCTCGAGTAGTCATCAATAAATGTGAGATAGTACTCACAACCACTCAAGGACCTCCGAGTCATGGGCCCACACATGTCCATGTGTACTAAATCCAGTATCCCAGCTGACCTGGTGTCACTACTGGGGAACGATGCCTTGGAAAGATTTCCAAGCACACACCCTCTGCAAACATCATGATGCTCTATGTTGATCTGTGGCACTCCGGTCACAACCTCTCTCAGTCCTCCAAGAGCCCCATGATGTAGGTGGGCCATCCTGCGATGCCATAACTCACATAATTGTCTGCTGCTGTCGCTACTCGCTGCCAATGCATGAAGTGGCTGAAAAAGAAATCTGAATAGTTTCCCCTCTCTCACTCCAATCAACTGTCCTGAGGCTAGTGAAGACCCTCGAGGATGAATCAGTACCTCAGTGCCTCTGAATGTCACCTCAAGGCCTCTATCCCGGAGGGTGGAAACTGAAATCAAATTCTTCTTCATGCCAGGGACATAAGAAAATCCGTGAATGATATGGGTGGCATGCTATCTCTCTGAAAGGAAACTGTGCCAACCCCTGCAACTTTGAAAACTATGTCATCTCCAAGAGAAATCTCAATCCCGACCTCGGTGTCTCTGAGATCAGAAAAGTTCTCTCGAATCCCAGTCATGTGGCTTGAAGCCCCACTATCAATATACCAGATACTAGGTGTCGTCTCAACTGAAGTGCAGCATCTGAAGAAAGCACACTCTCTCTGAAACTCTATCTGAAAGTCTATCTCCTCTATTGTAGTTGCGGTACCACCTGTCTTCTTCTTCCTGTTTGGGCACTATCCAACATAGTGCCCAAACTTCTTACAAACAAAGAAATTCACTTTTCTCATATCTCTCTTTCGACCACTGCTTCTCTCTCCTCCTCCACTCCCCTAATATGGGGCCCCAAACTTGGGACCCTGTCGACCCCCACAGTCGGCCTTCTTCTTGCCCTTTAACCAAAGAGAAATATCCTCCTCATCCTGACCAATCTGTTGTTGCTGCTACTGTTGCTGTCCATAAGCCTCAGCTGCATGCCTAATCTCCTCCTGAACGAAGTCATCCCACCTCCTCTCCCATGTAGGCATGACCTACCTAGAAACTATGACACGTACAAATGGACCCCACGGTTTGGTGAAGCTATTAATATCTTGCCTCACCAAAGAGTTAGGATCAACAACCTCTCCGACGACTCCAAGTTTGTCTATGATCTGAGTGTAATGACCAAGGAATGAAGTTACTGACTCATCCTTGAGCATGCGAATGCCCTTGATTCGATCATGAAGAACCATATTTCGGTTCTCATTGGAGCTCTTATAGAACTTGCATAGAGATTCCCACATCTCATATCCACAAGTCTTCCCCGTTAAATGGGGTATGATATGGTCACGAACTACATCACAAATAGTTCTCTTCGCCTTTTTGTTCATTTTCCTGAACTCTACCACCAAGATGGGAGCAGTAATAGGAATGGGGGGAACAACTGTTTCAACTATATCCCATAGCTCGAGGTCCTCTAAGATGAAGATCATCCTTGCCTTCCAAGGCAACCAATTTTTAACCCCTGCTAGCCTGTCCTCAACTCACGTCTGAGATGTTGACATGTTTGCTAAACTGTAATCCCCAACTAATGCTCACACTGCCAAGGAAAACACTGTCTCACTCTTGTCAACACAGGTGTGAAAAGAGATAAGTGTGATATGACCTCACTCCTAACATAATAGGTGTGAAAAGAGGTCAAGTCAAATTAGCCTCACTCCTACTGCGTAGCTGTGAAAAGAGACTGATGAAAAGTGTACAAAACTTCCCAACTGTCCTCTGTAAAAATCTGCCCTCTAACAACCACTGAATGAGTCAATGGTTTTCCTCAAAAATCTGCCAAGAAGATGTATATGACAACCAACAAAATGTTGTCCCAAATGCTCAAAATTTCAGCCACCAATGCTCTGATACCATGAAGATTTTACAGGTCCTATCCGCTTGCCTACTGGGTCTGTCTTTGACCATAGTTAGGCTCTAAGTTTCAACTGCCAGGTAAAGTATTTTTTGTTGTTTTATAACAACCAATAGTCCAAAATTTTCTTGTTGATTTGTTACGGTTATACTTGCGATTTTGGGTGCTCTAACATGTAGTTTTAGTGTCCAAATGTTAGCACATGCATACCAAAATAAATACAACACACCTATAGATCTTTACAACTGAAAATAAAGAGATCTAAGAGACTAATCAATGCATTTGTGTACACAGGTATTTTTGGTCAACATGACCCTGGATAAAATCCCCCCGGGGAAAACCACTTTGGAATATGTATGTATATATGAGGAAAGCAGAAGAGGGAATACAACAAGTACAATAAATGATGGAACCTGATACAATAACAACTCGATCTGAGTGGATATACAATCCCAAAACCTCCAAGTGCACCCCATAATGGTGTGCCCCACATACAAGCTGTCAAATCCACTGAATCTGCTCCAACTGCAAACTGTGAGCTCAGATATGGAAACCCCTCCACAATAATGAATCTCTATTGACTGGCATTCCTCTGCAACTGATCTCACTGCAATATGATGGCTAGAAGTCTCTCAACAACTGATGCACCCCAATTTGGCAATACACCCTTCTTAGAGGTAGAACCTCTCCAGTAAATAAACAAGGCAAGTAGCTAGTAGCCTCCCTCCATGAAAGCTAGCACCCAAGATCAAGCATCCTCACAAAATTGACCTCATGCTCATCCTCCAAGAGCTCCTCTCTCAATGAAAAAGTGAATGAGTGAACAATGCGCCCTCCTTCACCCTCAGCGCCCCTCTTTGACATCCAAAAGGAAACCTAGAGTATGAATGGTGGAGATCATCTCATCTCCCATCTAATCAATGGTTGAGATCTCCCCATAAATATCTAAATCATTAACCCACTTTGGGTTAAGTTTCCTAAGTCAATTTTATGTCTCTAATTCACCCCTTTGTGAATTAATAGTCACTTTTAAGCCAAAATGACTAAATTTCACTTTAGACAAAGTGAAAGTGAAATTAGACAAAAGTACAAGGTACAAAGCGTAATGTCCTTCCCTCATGTGATAAGGAGGTCATAAGCACATGGGGAACACCTCCCAAGGTACAAAACTCAACATATATGACCTCAATTTCGATGGATATATTGAAATCCTATATAACACAAATGTTGTAGAAATTGAAAGAATTGGATTTGGGTAAAGCAATGACAATAATGAAGGCCCAAACTTTTATTAAAAAATGCTTTTGCTCATCATTTTGGGTACTAGTTGAAGTAAACTTTTCACCTCCCAATTTGATGGATTATGAATCTAACATCACTAACATAATCGAAATCCGAGGTCCAAAAGTGTCAAAACAATCATAAGTGATTTCCTGTCAAGCGAACCTAATTAATCGTGAAACTGTTAAAATGCATGAATGAAGCGGTAAGTCTTCTCATTAAAAAACTATCCCCATTCTATCTGCATTGCAAAAAAAACATATCAATTAGACATCATATCGACAAATTATAAATCTTTTAAGTCTAAGGTTGCGCCAAAAAACATCTTTTAACATCGACCAACTTATTTATCCAAACACTAAAACACAATATTATATAAAATAAAAACATTTGAATGGAAATTATTTTAAAGTTGAAAATATTTCAAAATAATTAAAAAAAAATTAAATAAAGTTTAATACAAGAAAAAAGGGATTTTAATTTGAATGTATATATATATATATATGGAAATTATGTTTAAAATGTGTGTACGCATACCTATAAAGACAAAGAGGGTCCCATAAACTATACGACCCCCCTTTTCCTTAACCATTATTTGATATATTATGTGCCCCTCCTCTTTATGTATCGATGACTCTCCCACATTATAATCCACCTCAACCCCCGATATATTGGCATACTTCAAACATTTTAAATCCTCCCCACTCCTCGGTTAGTGGTAGTTTAAACATTTTACGTTTTGGTTCTTCTTTGATGATATTTTTTAGGGATAATTGTCTGAAATTTGGTGAGAAATTGTTAGATCTGTAGTTTTGAGTGATTATTTCTATATAATCCGAGTGTCCTAGAGGTTTTTCAACATGTTGAGTCCATTTCTGCATTTAAAAATGGATTTTAAACAACAAAAAATAGTGATTTCGTACAAATTTATATCGCTGGATTCCGACGAAAAAAACCAAAACATAAAATAGTTAGACAACACCATAAAAGTCAAGTCAAACTCATGAAATAGTTCAAAGACATCAATATAATTTAAGAGGTTAAACAAAGTTGGACATAAATGAAGGTGTACGTGGATTTTAACGTCTCGTATGAGGACAAAAGGATGAGGTAGAAAGGAGCATAAACCATTCACCCCCCCTACTAATATTTAATATATCCTGTAGTCTCCCAAATGTTGGTGCGTTGGAAACTTTACGATCCTTCATGCTCTCCGGTGTATTGACGATCCTTCAACATTCTAAATCTCTTGTGCCCTCTAATACACCAACCATGAAATGTAATGGGAACGCCAACACATGTTGCCCTCTTAGATTTCTCTTGGTTCCATTCTTTTACATGTGAGCTTGTGAATGAAAATGATGAATAAGACTTGATCCCTTGAGGCATGGACGAATAAACTATAAGTCCGGATTCCAATCAAGATTTATGAAGTATGGAAGAAGATGAAATCATTGGTGGGCATGTTAAGAAACTCAAGGCATATTACCTTAGACATTGGTTGGGGATGCAACATAATGCATTGGGAAAAACTTAGCTTCGAGTTTTATTTTTTTCATACATTTTGACTTCAAGCTATGTTTTGTGCACCCCTTATACCATTGGAAAGGTTTCGTCGAAATTTATAACTTCCTAGTTATAGTTTTCAAGAGATTCTTCACCATTTGTCCCACATTTTCAAGTTTGAATACTTGCATACTATCAAGAGCCCAAGAACTTGATAACACACCACTTCAATGGGGATTTCCATGAAATCACCATTAAAGGGATCGATAATCAAACTTAGGGAAGTAGTCTTGAACTTCTCACTCAACTGCCAATTAAATTCTATATGTTTAAATGCACATTCTTAAAGTATGTTCTGAGGTTTTATATTGACAACTTATCTATTTCATGATAAATTGCACCTAGGTACCAGTACCGTGAGAGGATCATTCTTAGGAATCTGAAGACATATTGCGTGAAGAAGTAGGATATAGAGACATAGATGTTATACATCAAGACAAGGAAGTTCCGCTAGTACACATCGGTGTCTCCACAATTTCTATTTAAAACAAAGGACGAGATATCAATACATGAGCAACAATCAACAAACAAAAATCAAACTTAAATGGCAGAGGGTGAAGTACAATTCTCCTGGTAGGAAAGTCCCAGGCATAGGGGCAAGAGATACCCATAGTGTCCAAATTATTCACCACATTGTATGAGGTGTACTAGAGCAAAAACCAACGATGGCCCACAAGCACTAAAAGACAATTTTGAAATGTGAATGTATATGATGTAGGAGATAGTAAATTATGATTTTTCAGTTGTTAATATTTCCTCATCATTCCATAGAGGATACAAACAAATTTTTTCAAACAGAAGGTCAAGAGTCAAGATTGTAGAAGGCCAATAGTCAAGGTGAATTTCAATAAATAGGGGGACTATACTCTAATTTGAGGCTTTTGGCTCTTTGAAGTTTCATGTACCACTGTTGAAAATTTAATGGGAAGAAACCCTTTTGGCCAAGCTATTTTCTGGAGAACTCAGATTCTTGTGTTGCACTTGTTGCAGAGTGTTCTACTACCATTTTTCTCAACATTGGAAATATTTGTCTGAATCAGTGAACATAGGACTATAAATGATTGTTTTAATGCTAGACTATTCTGAGTTTGCAGTTGTTTATGCATATTCTTGTCTTTTCTCTATGTGAACTATTTCACGGGCCATTGATAGGAGCATGTGTGATTCTATGTTTACTTTATGTTATGTTTAGTTTGTCGAGACACATGTATCTTAGATTAGTTTCATTTTACTCTTTAGCTTAGAAACCATCGTTGGTGGACCATGCTGCAACCGACAAACCCCAAACCAATAATGGCTACCGAGCTAGAATGTGGATGGGTTCCCTATTCTGAATGATGCGAGGTCTAATTGGGACTTCTCACTAGGGGTAACCCCTACCGTTAATCAAGGTCACAAAGACTGCGTCAACACAATTGACAGTAGAATGAGGAAAAGATGAAAACTTTCCTGAGCCATTTCAATAAGTTGTTTTGATTAGCTCATAGATCCTCTCCATATTTCTGCATGGGACCACCCTTTGAGTCCCCCAAGACCCTCAGGTGGCATCTAAATCAAGAATGTTGACCTCTTGTCAAACTTGAAGTTTGATAGTGAAGGTAATGTCTTTGTGTTCATGCATCTCAATCAGTTTAACATTGCACGTCACGATCTTACATTTGTCTAGGACAATGAAATTTGTCAATTATTTATCCTCACCTTGGAAGGACAAAGTAAATCCTAGTATAGGACATTACCGATGAAATTGATACATAGTTGGAAGCAATTCATGGAAATATTTATCACCGCTCATGTAAATTACGATCATGAAGAACTTTTTAATGAACTTGAAGAAATTTGTAGGATGAGAAATGAACCTATGGATGATTTCACTTGTTATTTTGAACCTAGTTTTATTTTTTTTATTCTGAATTTCGCTGCTAGGTTTTATTTTACATTATTTATTCCCCTGAGGATGATCCATTCTTCCAATTCATTTTCTCTATAATCCTTGATCATCTTTGATGGTATACATGTTTCTCAACTCCATTTATAACTAATCTCTTGAAAACTATAACTTCCTAGTTATAGTTTTCATGAGATTCCTCATCATTTGTCCCATATTTTCAAGTTTGAATATTGGCATACTATCAATAGCCCATGAAATTTATAACACAACAATTCAATGAGGATTTCCATGAAATCACTATCAAAGGGACTGACAATCAAACTTAGGGAAGTAGTCCTGAACTTCTCACTCAACTGCCAATAAATTTTATATGTTTAAATGCACATTATTAAAGTATGTTGTGAGGTTTTGTATTGGCAACTTATCTATTTCATGATAAATGGCACCCAGGTACCAGTACCGTGAGATGATCATACTCAGGAATCTAAAGACATATTGTGTGAAGAAGTAGGATATAGAGACATAGATGTTATACATCAAGACAAGGATGATCCTCTAGTACATATCAGTGTCTCCACAAATGCTATTTAAAACAAAAGACGAGATACCAATACACAAGCAACAATCAACAAACAAAAATCAAACTCAAATGGAAGAGGGTGAAGTACAATTCTCCTAGTAGGCAAGTCCTAGGCATAGGGGCAAGAGAGACCCATAGCGTCCAAATTATTCACCACATTGTATGAGG
>ML810356.1:77565-94088 GCA_009831015.1 Picea engelmannii
TTATAACCATTAAAAATTTGTGTGAAATCGGGATTTCTGGACTTAGCGAGACACCAGATTGATTTGGAGGCTTGAAAAATTAGGGGAAAGGGATAAATTTGGAAGGAAAAGGATAAACTGGTAGGGGTGCTAAGGTGATGTAACTCAATACATCGCATATCACATCTCCCCACATCAACGGTCGAGGATCATTTTGGGGGGAGAATTTGCGCGGAGGATAATTTCATAAAGCAGGCCAAAATCTAAACCGTGGTTTTCGATTAGGACCACGTGGCGCCACTAGGTGCATTTCAGAGTGAAAAGTGGGTTTCCCCAAACCACTCCCTCACTCCCCCAAAATGGGAAAAGTATAAAAGGGTATTTATTTGGTTATTTTATTATTTTTCAAACACTGGACAGTTTGAAAGTTGGCGCGACCTCCTTCGTTCGACTGCTGCTCAACAGTACGCCATTGTAGGAAATTTCCACTCATTTCCAGGTATTTTTCTTCGTCGCCATGGACCCTATCATCACTTCCGTAACAGAGAAAGACCTTGTGTTGAATAAAGAAGCCCTAATTGACCAAGATTCAGACATTTTCGACACTGAAATCACCATTTCTCCCATCTCTGTGTCCAGAAGCAATTTTTCCAATAATGTAGGAAGGCGTATACCATTCCTTGAAGCACTCTAGTCCACCATAGTACCTTATGCAGTCGAAGTCACTTTCCCTTTTCCCGAATTCATAGGTTGGTGCGTAGAGCAGTATTCGCATGAAACAATGGTCATCATGAATAAACAAGGATATGAGGTCATGTGTAGGGCAGAGAGTATGTCAATTCAAGATTCCCTAGGTATACCATAGTCTTTCCACACAATGTTTGAACCATTCAATGAAGAAAAACTAATTAGGGTATACAGAGAGTGTCCTTCAGAGGTCCGAGATTTGTTTTTACAGACAATTGTCAAACTAAAATAGTTTTTAGAGAGTCGGTCTTTGCCAATGAATGTGAGTGTCATGGTTATTGAAGTACAATGGGTGTGTTCCCTGTTGAGTCAAATTTTGGGCCGAGATAATGAAAAACATGTGGTTGAGGTCATGTTGGGTTTCCTGTTGACATTTTTTGAGTCAGAGTCTGGTCTGTCAGTCCGTATCAGTTTCGATCAAATCATAGATGATAATATCCATAAACAACTAGTGAATTTTTGCTCTATAAGGAATTTCAGATATTACACCTACTTGCTGAAGATTTTTCTGGAAACCCATAAGAGAGAACTTATTGAAGAAACATTCATATCAATTGAATGTAAGAGGATTACATTTCTCATATTCATCAACAAAGTTATGTCCAGAGTTTACAGTTTGATTTTCAACACCAACCTACCTAGATTTTTGGATGACATGAGGAACTATCTACAGCCAAATCAAGAAAAAAAAGTGGGGGACTGGATATTGTTCATGCATTCAACAATAATCTGGGTTTATGGTTTTCATGAAGCCCCCTATCTATTGTCTATTTTTATGAACCCCAGAGTCTTTTCCCTTGAATTCATCAGGTAAAGAATTATATCTGAGACAGATCATTTCCTAAAGATGCGCAAAGCCTCCAACCTCAAGTTCCCTTTTATCATTAGCCCTTTCATTGTCAAAGGCATATCTTTTTTATCTCATATTCCAGCAAATCTCAAAGAGTTTGTTTTTTCACAACTATAGGGAAGGAGATATGATCCACACCAAACCATATCCAAGAAAAGGTTGATGAAAAAATAGTCCCCTTATGAGCATGAACATGTTGAGGGTTTTGATAAATTGGAAAACCTAGAAGTTTGTGCTGACATGGAAGCAATCCTACAACCAACTCAAACAAATCAAGTGGAGGAAACCTTGCAACAAATTCAAACACAACAAGCTCCTCATAAATTGATATTCAAATTCCCTAAGGTGAGTGTTTACAACTGTCAGCAAGAGAAGCAGTTCAGAGGCCATGTGAACCAGTTATCAGCAGACTGCTCATAAGAAGATGAATATTTCACAATCTCCACAGATAGTGGATTTAGAGGAGGATGAGTCTAAAGAACAAGTAAATCTAGATATGGTGGAAGGTTTCACTAGCATTGCAGAGGTTGAGAAGGAAATAAAACTCCAAAGTGAAGGAAACTCAAGAATCTTTAGCAACAAAAAACACATATTTGACAAAAAATATGGGGCAGCTTATCAATCTAAAGAAGAATTGGAAAAACAGTATGCTGAGAAAGGGAAAATGGCTCTAGGTGAGATGAAGGATTTAGTCTCTGAAGTGGAAAAGATTTCTTAGCACAAATCTTCTCTATTCACAGTAAGAGATGTTGAGAAAAGGACCTTTAATATTGTAGTTGCAGATGGAGACAAGGTATTTGAGATAAGGATAAGGTATGAAAACATCAGTACTCCAGACAAGGTCAAGTTTCATAAGAACACCAGTGATATGTTGTGTTCTGATTACCTGAGTCTAAGCTTGAAGAATTCAAAGATGTCATCCTATGCAATGAAATTGGAAGGGAAGTTGAGGTAAGAAAAGGCATCCAACAGAGCTTGGCAGACTCAATTCAAGAGGCTAGAATTTGGAGGCCCTCAAAGGGTGAAATCCTCATTGGATGAAAAGGAAAAATTAATTCAAAACTTGAAGAATAAGTTGAAAATGTCTGCCACAGAGCATCCACAAACAAAAAAATTGGTTGCTCTGGAACAGGAAAAAGAAGCATTTTGAGAAGAGGCATTGGACTACAAAGATAAGGTGTTGCAGCTAGAGAAAGAAAAGATAAAATGGTCACAAGAGAAAACAAAATTGTTGAACAGGGTTGTAGTTGTACCTCCCACTACAGAAGCTGGGCCAAACACTGAAGGACTTGTCCAGGATATGACACAAGTTAGCCTGAAAGAAGGGGAAATCAAAGGGATAAAAGGGAGCATAGAAAATTTGAAACAAGAAGTGCAAGCAAAGGATGAAAAAATGGATAAATTTTAAAAGGAGAATCAAGACTTGCAATAAAAGATAGACAAGATGAAAATAAGATTAAGAGGCAAAGGACTGTTGCAGGGAACTAAGCATATCATCTGGGATTCTATAGCTACTGAATCTGCCAAGTTCAGGGTGTATTTAAACTTCATTAATGATAAAGACAACATAGCCACCACAACCATAAGTAGATGCAATGTTGTGAATGAGACTTTTTCAAAGAAGCCATCAGAGTGGGCACAAAATGCCATAAATCTACTTAAATCCATTCCTACTGCAAAAATTCAGACCATTGGAGTTAAATATAGAACTACATGGATCATCTAGGCCACGAGGGTTATTTCTAAACATAACCTTCTGAATCAGTCCAAACCAAGGCAACACAGATGGAGCAAAGTGTGCAAGAGTTCAAGGATCTACTTGATGAATTTTTTTATTAAAGGCCTCTATTTTGGGATGGCAAAGGGAAATTATATGATTAGGAAGAATACAACGCTTGCCTCACTCAATGAAGAATGGATCACTCCAAGTTTCAAACCCTGGAGGAAAACCTGAAAGGAGCAACCTTGGTTGAACATCTGATTACAGATTTTGAGATTCTGAATCAGTTTAAAACAATAAAAATTGGACTACCAGTCATGTCATATGCTTCCTGCATTGACCTAGAGATCTTGATCAAAGAAATGATAGATTATGACATCCATTTTGACTTGCAATGGAAGGAGATAGTACGGCTGGGTAAGACAAAGTGCAACTTTACAGGGTCCATTCAATGATGTCCAGGTGTCACAGAAGATGAAAAACCACATAGAGGACCAGAGCGAAATAAGTGGCAGAGAAAGAAATTGAAGTGTCAAAGGAGTCAAAATATGAATTACCAAACATTTTCTTGCTCATTATTGTAATTGGTTTCAAACCGAGACTGTCATTTTGTAATTATTGTAATAAGTTACATAAACTAAAACGTTTTGTTTTTTATCATTGTAATCAGTTTCAAACTAAAGGAACTCGACTTTTATAAATATCAGGAGATCCAAATGAATTAGTGTTGACAAAAGTGCAAGGGCACGATTGTAGCTATTTTGGAACTTGAATGTAATTTTCTGAAGCTGAATTGAATACACATGCAGAAGTCTTGAAGTTTCCATGAAAAGATTCTAATGGGGGTGATCTGAGTTTTGTCTCCTCTCTTTGTATGTGTTTCATGTATTTTTGATTCCATATTTACTGTCTTTTGTTTAAATTGGATAGTCAAAGGCCCATAATTCATCTTGTGATGCTCTCGACTGAAGCAATTTAAACTGTGTTAAGTTCTTCTTAACTAATTTAGAATTCATTTATTTAATTCTCTGATGCAGTTATATGTTTTATTTTCTTCCTACACTCTGCAAATTTACAAATTATAACTCATATTTATCGCCTCATTTATCCTTTTTCCTCTGGAGATTTCTATCGACCAGTTAGTTCTTCCATTCATTTTCAGAAGTTTGATTCCATAGCCCTAAGTGTCCCTCCCCTTCCTTGCCAGAAAAATTATAAAAACCCCCCAAAACAACAAAACCTAGCCACTGAATTGTTAAAGAAAAATCATTATTAAAGACCAAGTGACAGGAGAGAGCCCTCTCTGAGTTGAGTAGGCTAGTACCCAACTCTAAAGTTGGTTTGTATGTTACCTCTATCATTTTTTTTATCAGTCAAACAAATTTACAGAGCACTAACATTTTGGCGTCATTGTCGAGGAATCAAAAGTGAAATCTTCTCTGGGAAAAGAAGGATTTAAATATTTAGACTTGATTCCTGAGGGTGACAGTGAATCAAACACCTTATTGGCTAAAACTAAATCTACCCCGACGACTCCATTATCAAGAGATCAATAACATAAAGTAGTTTGAGATAGAAATCATGGCTCCCAAGAGAATTCATACTAGGAGAAACTGAGACCCAGAAGTAGTAATCCTTGTGTTTGACCCTAAGAAAATTATACACAAAAGAAAATAAAATCCAATAAGCCTATTTGTGTATCTAGATAGATATCTATACTTGCCCAAATATGGAGTGATAAGCATTGAATACCTTAATTTTGATTCTAAATTTGAGAAAACTCTGTTTAGAACTAAATCTAAGTCTTGTTTGAACGAGATCATCTTTGATGAGAAGAGGTTCCAGGATTTAATTGTAGCTGCCTCTACTAAACCTATTTTGATTCATAACCAATAACCACTTGAAGTTCTTACTATAGCCATAGCAGCTAGGTTTTCCCCTTTTGTTCTACTTGCTCAGTTACATGATTTTCCCTGGGAATATAATCAAAGGATTAAGTTGTATGATGTTGAAGGCAATGTGTCAGCCCAAAAACACTTAGACTGGTTCAATGATTTTGTAGAACTAGAAGAAGTAGATTTTGAAGATGCAAAAATGAGGTTGTTTGCACAAAGTCTTGCAAGAGAAGTCAGGAAATGGTTCAAAGATCTCTCAACGTCAAGTATCCAAAATTTTGAAGCCTTTGAAACAAGTTTTCTTGCAAGGTGGGGTGACAAGAAAAATCCCCTTTAGTTATTAACCCAATACAACAACATGAGAAGGTCACCTGATGAAATAATCCAAGAGTTTTCAGCTAGATTTATCAAAGTTTACAACTCAATCCCTAAAGAAGTAAAACCTCCTCCCAAGGCTTCTCAACTTAGATATGTTGATTCCTTTGAATGTGATTTTTCTTTGTTGTTAAGGGAAAGAATATCCACTTCACTAGATGATATGATGATCGATGCAATATAAGTTGAAGTAAATCTAATGGCTTCAGGAAATATCAAATATAATTATGACAGAGACATAAACAAGGTTCAAGATAAGGCACAACATTCAACCTCACAGTCATCAGAAGAGAGGTTTGAACTGATTATGAAGACCGTGGAGAAACTCATGGAGAGGATGTATTTAGATAACAATCCCAACATCAGAGAACAAGATGATGTTCCACTCAGAAACCAAAGGAGACCATCAGTTCCACAAATCAGACAAAGAGATAAAAGGAACTAGGGTGATCAACAAATAAGACCTCCCTTTCAAAATAATTATGTAAATGAAAATTTTGATGACAACATGCATTGGTGTGATGGTGATGAAACATAGGTGTTTTTTACTAAAGAAGAACATGACCAATTCATAGATGCAAATGAAATATTCATGCAAGAGAATTATGAAAGGTTGTCAGTGGAAAAAGAAGATTACCAGAAAGGACTGCACAATGCCATCATGCAGTTCTAGAAACAATATAATCTTCGGAACAAAAAGGTGCCTACAAATCCTCCAAAGGTAAATCTTACCAAAGAATCTCAAAATAACACACCTTCTTCAAGCCAACCTAAGAAGGACTTTGTTGCAAAAAATGTTGTGGAGAAGGGAAAGAAAAAATACAAACTTCCAAAGAAAGTACCTGAAACAAGAAAGGAGACAGTAATCAAAGAGGTAGAGAAAACCTCTTCTTCCTTTAACTTTGAAAGTGAGATGTCCAAAATTAAAACTTATGTTCCATTCATTGAACTGATAAAGAATAATGACTATAGAAATCATATTATTAAGATGCTCAAGATGGAAGAAACTTCCGATACTTTGAATATACAAGATGATCATCCTGCCATCTTGTTTGGCCCACATGTATAGGAGAGTAGTGATGTTGATGAGGTACCCCCTTTCTATGTCAGTCTGAAGATTCATGATATGAATATGCACAATGTTGTGTTGGATTTAGGACCATCCCATAATCTGATGCCCAAAGTGGTCATGGACCAATTGGGCCTGGACATTACAAGGCCTTACAAAGATCTTTTCTCTTTTGATTCATAAAAGGTGAAGTGTATGGGCCTAATAAAAGATCTGGTGGTATATTTGTGTCAAATTCCAACAAAAAATATGGTCATGGATGTAGTGGTTGCTGATATCCCTCCTAAGTTTGGCATGTTGTTATCTAGGTCATGGGCTGCAAAGTTGAAATGGACTTTGCAAATGGATGTCATATGCCACTATCCCTATTTTTGGTCAAGATAGGAGGTTGTACAAGGAATTATTGCTCAAATACATGGTTAGTAAGAAATCCCATCCAAACAACCATCCCATTTACTCTGTGGAGACTGAGATTGGTTTTTCCATTTTCTTTAATGATTTGAATTTTGAAGATAAAGTGTCAGATATTGATATGGATGCCAAAGACCAATCTGATCAACAAAATGAGTAAATTTTAGAGCAATAAAATGATGCAAAAAATCGGATGTGGAATATGAGCTTCAATGGAGCTATCAACAGAGAAGGAGTAGGCGCTGGTGTGTGGTTTAACCTCCCCAAAGGAAGTACAAAACTGTGTTCTTATAAACTTTCTTTTGATTGCACAAACAACATGGTTGAATATGAGGCATTAGTGTTGGGATTGAAGACTTTGAAACAAATGGGTGCTAAGAGGATAGTTGTACATGGAGATTATGAGCTGATTATAAATCAGATAAAGGGTGTATATAAAGCAAAGAATCCCATATTAAGAGCCTATAGGAATATAGTGCTTGGTCTTCTTGAATAATTTCCAGAGTATAATCTTTCAGTGATTCCAAGAGGACAAAATCAAATTGTTGATGCCCTGGCTACCTCTGCCTCATTTTTCAAAATACAATTTTTTCCTAACAAGAGATATGAGATTGAGGTCAAGCACAGACCAACAATGCCTAATAACATTAAGTATTGTCAATTTTTCGAAGATGATAAACAAATAGAAAGTTTCCTGAAGATGGAAGGTGAATTTAAAAATTTGAATATTGATGAGGAATATTGTGGTGAAGAAGAATACGCAACTGTGTTCGCAAATGATGATTATTTCAAGAATCAGATTGTTGGTAAGGATATAATGCAACTAAAAAATAACATCATTCCAAAAGGCCTGGTCCCATTAGAGAAACTCTTTGACAATAACGATGTGGCCAGGAGTCCTAAAATTACTGTAAATGATGGAGATGTTGACGATTGCAACATTGGGACTCAGGAAGATCCCGATGTCATCAAGTTGTCCAAGACACTTATCCCAGAGGTTAAACAAAGATATGTCAATTTAATGAAATAATTTCCTGATGTTTTTTCTTGGAGTTATGCAGATCTAAAAGTTTATGACACCAAGGTGATTCAACATGTGATTCCAATCAAAGAGGACCATAAACCTTTCAAACATAAATTAAGAAGAATCAATCCTTTGTTGTTGCCCTTGATTGAGAAAGGGATAAAGAAGTTGTTTAAAGCCAATATCATAGTGTCTTTGAGGTTTTCTAAGTGGGTGGAAAATCTGGTACCTGTCAGAAAGAAGAGTGGAGAGATCAGATTATGTGTAGACTTCATAAATATGAACATGGTATCTCTCAAGGACAATTATCCACTGCCTAAGATGGATCACATTCTACATAAAGTGGTTGGTTCTAAAAAAATGTCAATGCTAGATGGTTTCTCTGGGTACAATCAAATCACAGTACACCCCGATGATCAGGAAAAGACAACCTTTACAACACCATGGGGTACCTTCATGTATGCCAAAATGCGTTTTGGACTCATGAATCCAGGAGCAACTTTCCAAAGAGCTATGTATATAACCTTTGTTGATGAGAAAGACAAATTTATTTTTATTTACTTAGATGATATCACTTTATATTCAACTTCTAATGAAGAACATCTTAAACATCCAAGGAGGGATTTTAAAATATGTAGGAAGTTTGGCATTTCATTGAACCCCAAGAAGTCTAATTTTGGCATGGAAGAGGGGAATTTGCTTGGGCACATTATTTCAAAGGAGGTAATAAATATAGATCCTAACAGAGTTGAGGGAATCCTTAAATTTGGCACACCCAAAAGAAAAAAAGAAGTGCAATCCTTCCTGTGGAAAGTAAACTTTCTGAGAAGATTCATCCCTAAACTAGCACAAATCATAAATCATATTACTAACATGCTCAGGAAAGGAAGTGAGATAAAGTGGACCCCTGAAGCCAGAAGATCCTTTGAATACATTAAAGTGGCATTGACCAAATCCCTAGTGTTGGCCAGTCCTAACTTGGAAAAGACTTAATATTGTTTTGTTTTTCCTCAGAGCACACCATTGTTGGTGTCTTGTTACAAAAAGATGAACATAATTTTGAAATACCTATAGAATACTATAGCAGGACATTGAGGGATTCACCATTAAAGTATGATATCATGGAGACGAAGGCATATGCACTAGTCAAGGCCCTAAAGGGTTTTAGAGTTTATATCTTGCATTCTCATACCATTGCTTATGTGCCCAGCAATTCTGTGCAAGACATTTTAACTCAGCCTGATCCTGAGGGAAAAGGGGGCAAGTGGATAGATGCGTTGTTGGACTATGACCTTGATATCAAACCTACCAATTTGATCAAGGGGTAGGGACTTGCAAACATGATGGCACAAACAAATTGTGAGCTCTTCGGAATTAATTTCATTGCTAATTTGTCAGCAGATTCAAAAGAGGAAAAGGTCTCTCAAGTATCCCAAAAATTCCTTGACTCCCCATGGTATGCTGATATTATTTATGTGTTGAGAAATTTGCAGGCTCCTCCTAAATTGAACAAAACCAAGGCCAGGTTTTTAAAGATAAAAGCAAAAAAGTTTTGTATTGTAAATCAATCTATATATTGGAAGGATCCAGTAGGAATCTTGTTGAGTTGTTTGTTGGAGGGAGAAGTAGAAAGGACCATCAGAGAGTTTCATAAAGGTGACTGTGGAGGGCACCATTATTGGAAAATTACTGTGCACAAGATACTGAGAGCTGGGTTCTATTGGCCTAACATTTATTCTGATGTCTACAAATAAGTTTCAAGTTGTCATGAATGCCAAATTTTTTATGAGAAGAGAAAATTGTATCCTTTTCCCTTGAAGCCCATCTCTGTTGAAGCACCTTTTAGACAATGGGGCCTTGATCTCATAGGATAAATTCATCCACATTCCTCAGCTCAAAACAAGTGGATATTAACAACCACATATTATTTCACTAAGTGGATTGAAGCAGTTCCCACCAGGCAAGCGACATATATTGTTATCATTCAATTTTTGGAGAACAATATTTTGTCTAGGTTTGGTTGTCCAATCAAAATCATTACAAACAATGCAAAGAAATTTAAGTCAAAAAATATGGAAAAATTTTGCAGTGATTACAATATAACTCTTGGCCATTCCACATCTTATTACCCTCAAGGTAATGGGTTGGCTGAGTCATCTAATAAAAGCTTGACCAAAATTATCAAAAAACTGCTGCAATATAACAAAAAGGCTTGGCACAAGAAACATATCCATGCACTGTGGGCTGACATAATCAGTACAAAAAGATCTATTGCTACTTCACCTTTCCAGATTGTGTATGGCACAGAGGCGATATTCCTTACTTCATTAGGAATGCCAGTGATGAGATTGTTGCAGGATCAAGATGCTGAACTAGATGCCACCGAAAGGAGAACACATGATCTGATCAATGTCCAACAAACAAGAGAGAAATCCTTAAAAAAATATCAACTGCACCAAGACAAGATTAAAAAAGATTTTGACAAGAATACTAAGGAAGAGGATTTCAAAGTAGGGGATTTGGTGTTGAAATGGGATGCCAGAAATGAAGACAAAGGAAAGCATGGGAAATTTGACCATATGTGGCTGGGACCTCTCAAAATTGTGGCATATCATGGAAATAATGCCTATCTACTACAAGAACATACTGGAGATCTCATTGGTGGAGGACCTTTGAATGGCAGGTTTCTCAAGCATTGTCTCGCTTAAATGAATTTTCACCCTTTTCATTCATTGTATATAACCTTTTTTTGTTTTTCAGTTGAAGCAATTGAAGTCAAATCAACAAAAATTGAAGCCCGAAGCGAAGGCCCTAAGTTATGTTGAGTATAGTTTGAGTTAGGTGAACGAAGTTTTGTGAATCAAATGTTGATAAATTTAGTTGCAGGAGTTAAATAAATCCTAATGGGTAGACACTTGGTCTGTCATTCTTTTCTACCTCGCTGGGAGGATAAATTCCCCAGTTGGAGCCCATGTTATCACCATTAAAATTTTGTGTGAAATCAAGATTTATGGACTTAGCGAGACGTTAGATTGATTTGGAGGCTTGACAAACTAGGGGAAAGGGATAAATCTAGCAAGAAAAGGATAAACTGACAGGGACGCTAAGGTGATGTGACCTGATACATCACAGATCACATCTCTCCAAATCGACGGTTGAGGATCATTTTGGGGGGAGAAGCTGGGCGGAGTACAATTTCAGAAAGCAGGCTGAAATCTAAACCATGGTTTTCGGTCAGGACCACGTGGCGCCACCAGGTGCATTTTAGAGTGAAAAGAGGGTTGCCCCAAACCACCCCCTCATACCATCGAAATGGGAAAAGTATAAAAATGTATTTATTTGGTTATTTTATTATTTTTCAAACACTGGACCATTTGAAAGTTGGCGCGACCTCCTTCATTTGACTCTTGCTCAACAATACGCCATTGCAGGCCATTTCTGGTCATTTCCAGGTATTTTTCGTCATCGCCATGGACCCTATCATCACTTCAGTAACATAGCAAGACCTTGTGTCAAATGAAGAAGCTCTAATTGACCTAGATTCAAACGTTTTTGACACTGAAATCACCATTTCTCCCATCTTCGTGTCCAGAAGCAATTTGTCTGATAATGTAGGAAGGAGTATACCATTCCTTGAAGTAGTCCAAGTCACCATAGTCCCTTATGCGGCCAAAGTCGCTTTCTCTTTTTCTGAATTCATAGGTTGGTGCATAGAGCAATATTCACATGAAGAAAAGGTCGTCGTGAATAAACAAGGATCCGAGGTCATGTGTAGGGTAGAGAGTATGTCAACTCGAGATTCCTTAGGTATACCAGAGTCTTTCCACACAATGTGTAAACCCTTCAATGAAGAAAAAATAATTAGGGTATACAGAGAGTGTCCATCAAAGGTCCGAGATTTGTTTTTACAGACAATTGTCAAACCAGAACATTTTTTAGAGAGTCGGTCTTTGCCAATGAATGTGAGTGTCATGGTTATTGAAGTACAATGGGTCTGTTCCCTGTTGAGTCAAATTTTGGGTCTAGATAATGACAAACATGCGGTCAAGGTCATGTTGGGTTTCATGTTGACATTTTTTCAGTCAAAGTCTGGTCTGTCAGTCTATATCAGTTTTGATCAATTCAAAGCTGATAATATCCATAAACAACTAGTGAATTTTTTCTCTCTAAGGCATTTCAGATATTACACCTACTTGTTGAAGATTTTCCTGGACACAAATAAGAGAGAATTTCTTGAAGAATCATTCATATTAACTAAATGTAAGAGGATTGCATTGCTCATCTTCATCAACAAAGTTATGTCCATGGTTTACAATTTTATTTTCAACACCAACCTACCTAGAGTTCTAGATGACATGAGGAACTATCTACAACCAAATCTAGAAAATAGAGTGGGGGACTGGATATTGTTCATGCATTCAAAAATAATATGGGTTTATGGTTTTCATGAAGCCCCCTATCTATTGCCTATTTTTCTGACCCCCATAGTATTTTCCCTCAAATTCATCAGGCAAAGAATTATATCTGAGACAGAGTATTTCCTAAAGTTGTGCAAAGCCACCAACCTCAAGTTCCCTTTTATTATTGGCCCTTTCATTATCAAAGCCAGATCTTGTTTATCTTATATTCAAGCAAATCTCAACAAGTTTGGTTTTTCACAACTACAGGGAAGGAGATATTATCCACACCAAATCATATCCAAGAGAAGGTTTATGAACAAACATGCTCCTTATGAGCATGAACATGTTGAGGGTTTTGATAAATTGGCAAACCTAGAAGTTTGTGCTGACATGGAAGCAATCCTACAACCAACTCAAACACAACAAGTGGAGGCAACCCTACAACAAAGTCAAACAAAACAAGCTCCTCAAAAACCGATATTCAAAGTCCCCAAGGTGAGTTTTTACAACAAGAGAAGCAGTTCAGAGGCCATGGGCACCAATGATCAGTAGAATGATACTAAGAAGATGAAGATTGCACAGTCTCCACAGATAGTGGATTTAGAGGAGGAAGATCCTACAGAACAAGTTAATCTAGATATGGTGGAAAGTGGCACTGGCATTGTGGAGGTTGAGAAGGAAAGGAAACTCCAAAGTGAAGACAACTCAAGAACCTTTAGCAACAAAAAACACATATTTGAAAAAACATCTGGGGAAACTTATCAATATAAATAATATTTGGAAAAACAATATGTTGAGAAAAGAAACATGGCTCTAGGTTAGATGAGGGATTTAGTCCCTGAAGTGGAAAATATTTCTCAGCACAAATCTTCTCTGTTCACAGTAAGAGATGTTGAGAAACAGACCTTTAGTATTGCAGTTGCAGATGAAGACAAGGTCTCTGAGATAAAGATAAGGTATGACAACATCAGTGCTCTAGACAAGGTCAAGTTTCATAAGAACACCAGTGATATGTTGTATTTTGATTACCTTAGTCTAAGCTTGAAGAATTCAAAGTTGTCCTCCTATGCAATGAAATTGGAAGGGAAGTTGAGGCAAGAAAAGGCATCCAACAAACCATGACAGACTCAAGTCAAGAGGATAGAATCTGAAGGCCCTCAAGGGATGAAATCCTCATTGGATGAAAAGGAAAAATTAATTCAAAACTTGAATAATAAGTTGAAAATGTTTGCCACAGAGCATCCACAAACAACACAGTTGATTTGGAATTGGAAAAAGAAGCATTTCGACAAGAGGCATTGGACTACAAAGATAAGGTGTTTCAACTAGAGAAAGAAAATATTAAATGGTCACAAGAGAAAACATAATTTCTGAACAAGGCTATAGTTGTACCTCCCACTATAGAAACTGGGCCAAACACTGAAGGACTTGTCCAGGCTATGTCACAAGTTAGCCTAAAAGAAGGGGAAATAAAAGAGCTAAAAGGGAGCATAGAAAAGTTGAAACAAGAAATGAAAGCAAAGGATCAAAGAATGGCTAAATTTCAAAAGGAAAATCAAGCCTTGAAAGAAAGTATAGACAAGTTGGAAATAAGATTAAGAGGAAAAGGATTGTTGCAGGGAGCCAAGCATATCATTTGGGATTCTATAGCTGCTGAAGTTGCCAAGTTCAGGGTGTATTTATACTTTATCAATGATAAAGACAACATATCCATCACAGCCAAAAGCAGATGCATTGTTGTGAATGAGACTTTGGCAAAGAATCCATCAGAGTGGGCACAAAATTCCATAAATCTACTTAACTCCATTCCTACTACAGAAATTTAGATCATTGGAGTTAAACATAGAAATACATTGATCATATGGGGTAGGAGGGTTATTGCTAAACATAACCTGTTGAAATCAATCCAAACCAAGGAAACATAGATGGAGCAAAGTGTGGAAGAGTTCAAGGATTTGTTTGAGGAATTGTTTATTAAATGCCTCCCACCATTTTGGGATGGAAAAGGGAAATTGTATGATCAGGAAGAATACAATGCTCACCTCACTCACTGCAGAATGGATCACTCCAAGTTTGAAACCCTGGAGGAAAATCTGAAAGGAGCAACCCTGGTTGAACATCTAATTACAGATTTTGAGATTCTAAATCAGTTTAAAGCAGTAAAAATTGGAGTAACAGACATGTCATATGCTTCCTGCATTGACCTAGAGATCCCAATCAAAGGAATGATAGATTATGACATCTCTTATGACTTGCAATGGAAGGAGATAATATAGATGGGTAAGACAAAGTGAAACTTTCCAGGGTCCAGTCGATGATGTTCAAATGTCACTGAAGATGGCAGACCAAATAGAGGACCAGAGCAGAACAAGTGGCATAGAAAGAAACTGAAGCGTCAGAGGAGTCATAATCTAAATTACCAAACATTTTCTTGCTCATTATTGTAATCAGTTTCAAACTGAAACTGTCATTTGGTAATTATTATAATCAGTGACAAAATTCGAAACGTTTGGTTTCTATCATTGTAATTGGTTTCAAACCAAAGGAACTCGATTTGTATAAATATCAGGAGTTCCAAATGTATTAGTGTTGATAGAAGTGCAAGGGAACTATTGTAGCTATTTTGGAACTTGAATGTAATTTTTCGAAGTTGAATTGAATACACATGCAAAAGTATTGAAGTTTCCATGAAAAGATTCTAATGGTGGTTATCTGAGTTTTGTCTCCTCTCTTTGTATGTATTTCCTGTATTTATGATTTCATATTCACTATCGTTTGTTTAAATTGGATAGTCAAAGGCCCATAATTCATCTTGTGATGCTCTCGACTGAAGAAATTTAAATTGTGTTAAGTTCTTCTTAACTAATTCAGAATTCATTTATTTAATGCTCTGATGCAGTTATATGTTTTATTTTCTTCCCACACTCTGCAAATTTACAAATTATAACTCAGATTTATCACCTCATTTATCCTTTATACTCTAGAGAGTTCTACCGACCAGTCATTTCTTCCATTCATTTTCAAAAGTTTGACTCCATAGCCCTAAGTGTCCCTCCCCTTCCTTGCCAACAAAATTATAAAAAAAACCCAAAACAACAAAACCTAGCAACTGAATTGTTAAAGAAAACTCATTATTAAAGACCAAGTGACAGGAGAGAGTCCTCTCTGAGCTGAGCAGACTAGTACCCAACTCTAAATTTGGTTTGTAGGTTACCTCTGTCATTTTTTTTTATCACCCAAACAAATTTACAAGGTGCTAACAAAACCTTTACGGTAGCAGTGTACCTTGCATAAATCCTTGTTCATTTAAGGGTACATTTGCGTGCCTTCTCTAGGATATCATGTAACTATCATAGTAATTATTTATTACAACAAGGATTTATGATACAAAGGCTATGATTAATTTCAGAACAATGCCTTTCAAATTAAACAATTGAAGTGCTACTTTAATTTCTCCCTACTACCTTCACTTCTTACTTCAAGAAGGAAGAGAATTTTAGGGTTCCTTAGCCACGACAAAAGGCTTCGTACTTGGAAGTTATGTTTTTATGCTCTTAAGAATTTAACATTGGCGCCATTAATACCTCTAGAGCAATAACGAGGATTTGCAAAGAGTCTTGCTAAATCCATAGGTTTCACAGTTTCCGCTAGTTCTTTGGTCTCGATAACAAGCCCCAGAGCACTTGCACTTGCTATCGATCAGTTGCCACACAAAGTAGTGATTTTCATGGATATTGTTCCATCTATCTCTTTTGTGGAAAATATTTGTAAAAGGGTAAACTGGTAAACAATGCCAATATTTCTTCTATTTTCTCCATTGTAAAGAACTTCACTTAATACATATCATGGTTAACCAAAGAAAGGTTGTTGTATATTGTTATGTATACGTAAGTATAGTTATTACATCTTAAGGAAATCAATGCATATGGACTTAGTAGATGGGAATATAGATATAACGATTTGGGTGTTTATCTAACTATTAGTTTATAGTTGTTATTAATAAGGTGTAGTGAGTTAACGAAGATGTAGAGGCAAACCTTTATGTGTTAATTT
>ML810357.1:26798-52625 GCA_009831015.1 Picea engelmannii
CAAGGGAGATATCACTTTAGGGCCCTATGGTTTCACTAGTTATTAGATCAATTCTATGAATCTTGGAAAATAAAAAAAATAAGAAAGTAGCACCTTAAGTTTCTTACTTCAAGCATTTAATTAAAACATGCAATTTCATAATACTACATGAGAAATAAAACCATTACCATAACCATTAATAATGACAAAGTAAAAATCTACTTACTTGCACCAAGAATAATCATGTAAAACCATGCAATATTTCCACAAAACTTCATAAGATTTGTCCAAGTGCCAAAATAAGCCTTAAAAGAGAGATGTGCCTTCCTTGTTTCATCCAATAACCCCAATAGGGCTCACACTTCAGACCACCTTATATCAATGACAAGTTGATCTAGATGGATATCGGTGACCACCCACCTTTTCCAACTGGCTCAAAACAGTTTTCTGGCAATTTTGGCAATTTACTATTTTTAGCAGTTTTTCGGGTCCTGGACTTCCGGAGCCGTTTGAGGCCCTAGACGACGTTTTTTTGGGTATTTTGCGGTAGAAAAATTTCATCATGATATTTTTTTCAAACATTGTATTCCTTAGATAGATATTACCAATGGGCTATCATACGCCTAAAACGGAGATCGTATGCAAACGTTACGACCCTGGGAAGTTGATGCACTAACTTACCCAAACGGGGCCCACATGACTTTTGAGGCTTCATTTCCTAGGGTTAGGTTTTTGGATGTCTAGGACTTTTGGAATTCTTGTTTATTGTAAAAAGTCCTTCAAAGCCTCATTGTAATCATCTTCTTTTGAATGAGCGTAGTCGTCACATCTCTTCTCAGAGATAAGCCGCCACCATTCTAGCGAGTCTTTCACTCTGTATTTTTACAGTCTCTGTACATTTCTTTGATTAATAGAAATCATGTATTACTGTATATCTATGTTTATGGTTGCATTTATGATACATTTCTATTATATTATTGAATATCTGCGATATCTCTTTGCATTTCTTTATTATATCTTCATTCTCATTTCATGCCGAAAATAATCAGGATCGGTGGTATCAGAGTAGGTTGCTCTTGATCATTTTTCAGTGCATGTCCCCGACGAGGTCCGAGTATAGAAATTTGGGTCTTGAACTTGTCTCTCTTGAATACAATCGCTCTCTCACACCCAAGAAACCCTCAATGGCAGAAGAAAAGAAAAAGGATGGAGCAAGCGATCCTATTAGTCTATTGCTTGAGCAAGCTCTCATGTGACAGAGGGACGAAATGATGGAGAATTTTTCTCACATCCTTCAACGCCTGCAAATAGAAACAGGTGCATCTTCATCAAGCGACCACTTTGGAGGCACCTCACCTTTCAAGGTATAGGTTAATTTTGATATTCCTGTATTTGAAGGACAGATAGATGTAGAAGCCCTAGACAAATGGTTAAATATGCTAGAAGGTTATTTCTCTGTTCACAATTTTTCTGACAAAGAAAAGATCACCTTCCCACTTTTTAAAGCTCTCCCCCATGTCAAACATTGGTGGGAAACTTATTGGGAGCAGAGTTCCACAGAGGAGTCTAAAATATATGGGGTCGATCACACTTGGGATTTTTTTGTGGATGCGGTAAAGGAACAATATTAACTTGTTGACAACTATGAGGACCAGTGCATGAGATGGACCACACTGCAACAAGAGAGGGGCCAAGAAGTTCCGGAGTTCACCAATACCTTCCATACCTTGCACACCAAGATAGGTATCAAAGACTCTAAATGACATTTGGTTCTGAAATACTGTGGGGCTCTACACAGATACATCCAAACTGAAATAGATTTTATGGACATCTCATCACTCAGTTCTACCTATCGATATGTTGTTAAAATCAAGAAAAACTTTAAGCACCAAAACAAACGGGAGTTTGGGTCTGCAAATCCACAACAACCAAAGTATGACAAAGACAACCCTAACAAACAGTCTCCCAAAAACTAGTCCAAGACATAGGAAAAGAAGGGTCACAGGAAGACAAAGAAGGACATTGGGAAATAGTGCGATTTCCACAAAATCCCCTGGAACAACATCGATGAATGTCACTCAAAACAGTCATTGGTGGCCAAGATCAAAGACAAGGAGTTGAACCCTAATTCAGAATCTGATTCTGAAATTGCTGGTAAAGGATAGATCATTGACGCAGACCCCACTGCTATTGTCGCCACTGCAGCAATTCAACCAGAAGAACCAACAGATCCTGAAGAGGGGGAGCGCTTGTTTCATTCACAGATGTGGGTGAAGGGGACCTCGCTGCATTTTATTGTTGATAGAGGAATCCAGAAGAACCTCATCTCAGCAAAGGTTGTCAAACAGTTGGGATTGTCAATAACACCACACCCGCAGCCATACAACATCGAGTGGCTTCACCAAGGATGAGATCTTCGTGTCAGCCAGCAATGTCGATTGTCATATGACATCCAACCCTTCAAGGATGAGGTATTATGTGATGTTTCCCCATTGGATGTATGTGATGCTGCCCCACTGGATGTCTGTGATGTTCTCTTGGGCCAACATATATGTGGAAGCTCCATGATATTTATGAGACTCGACCTCGTAGTGTCATTGTCACTTTGGGGGGTCATCTCTATATAATACCAGAGGTAGTTCCCACAACTTTTCCACCTAAAAAGTTCCACAAAGTAGTATCTCATACTGCAAAATTTAACTTCTTCACAATCTGTTCAAAAGGAGAACAAAAGGACACTGCAACCACTACAGTCTCACCCCAAGCACCTTCTATCCCATAGAAGAAGGTCAACAAGGCTACAGCAAAATGCAAAGATTCCTTCTGCACACCGTCCTCACATGTATCTCAACTTGTCGAAAAGCCTCAACCTCAACAGGCTCATGACAGACTTCCACAAACTGAGCATCACAACATCTCTAACAAGGCAAGCATCTCACCAAGATGCAGATTCAACAACCTCTTTTCCATCTCCCTCAGTAACTCAATGCAATGGAGACCATTGCTTCATGAGGAGGGAGGATTGATCTAGATGGATATCGGTGGCCACCTACCTTTTCCAACTAGCTCAAAACAGTTTTTTGGAAATTTTGGCAATTTACTATTTCTAGCAGTTTTTCAGGTCCTTAACTTCTAGAGCGGTAGCAAAATTTTGTTCAAAAGTTTTATTCCTCAGATAGATATTTCCAACGGGCTATCATATGACTAAAACAAAGTTCATATGCAAACGTTACGACCCCAGGAAGTTGATGCACTAACTTACCCAAACGGGGCCCACATGACTTTTGATGCTTCATCTCCTAGGTTTAGGTTTTTGGATGTCTAGGACTTTTTGGCATTCCTGTTTTTTGTAAAAATGCCTTCAGAGCCTCATTGTAATCATCTTCTTCCGAATGAGCGTAGCTGTCACATATCTTCTTAGAGATAAGCTACCACCATTCTAGCGAGTCTTTCACTCTGTATTTTTATAGTCTCTATACATTTCTTTGATTAATAGAAATCATGTATTATTGTATATATGTGTTTATGGTTGCATCTCTGATACATTTTTGTTATATTATTGAATATATTCAATATCTATGTACATTTATTTATTATATCTTCATTCTCATTTCGTTCCAAAAATAATCAGGATCACAAGTTGTGATGTAAAAATGAATGTACTTTTTGTCAATTTATTTTTCCTGGTGCAAGTCTTCAATCCTTGTCATGCCCCTTGGCTAGGGTCTCAACATCCATCGGTGGTATTTTGAGCCCTATGAAGGTCCAAGCTAATCATTTACTCATGTGAACCTGTCCACCAGGAAAGGTCTTTCAGAGACAACAAGTACTCCCTTTAGGGGTTCATAAGTCACAAGGATCATAGCATGTAAATCACATCCAATAATTAAATCACATGAACCTGTGCATCAAAACCCCCTTAACCCCAAACAAATTATCAAAGATGTTACACAATTTGAAAAGTTTAGGTTTGGAGAGGGCCTCATGGTGTCTTATTGGGCTAATCCCCCTTAAGTCTAGGGTGTTTCCTAGGTGGAATCTAGTCCAAGCCATGCAAGTGTATGAGGTGGAATGGGGTAAATATTTAGGCATAAGGTGTGTGTGATAACAGGGAAATGTAGAGTCTTACTTGTGGGTGCCTTTATGGAGGGTGAGTTGCACCTTATCATGGATGCAATTGTTTCCTATCCCATTCATTTTCATTTATTCTTAGCTTTCTTTATTTTCATATTTTATCTTGTGCTACAAGGGAATAGTTGAGGGCCACTATCCTGGCTTGGATACCTCACGGAAATGAGAAGCTTGGCTCATGATGAGACCCCATTTCTCTTGGCTATGCAACCAAGAGACATTACCCTATATTGGTGACCAAATAGATGGTAATGTCATACCGCTACATGTCCATGGTCATAATAGGTCAGCTCATGATGAGACCCCCTATCCATCAACTAATACTTTGAGTGTTCATGTTATCTTGTGGGTCCCCTTTTATTACTAAGAATATTTTCACTGCTTTCTCATGGATCTCTGGGTGAAGCATCTCAAAGGTTTCAAAATCATATTTGAACTCTTTCCAGCTAATTTTACCCTACGGGCCTCTAGCCCCTTCTTCTTATGAGGTAAGGTATAAACCTTCATAGTGTAGCCAATCCCAATGCCCAAAAAATGGGGAGATGGAAGGAATAAGGATGGAAAATGGTAAGTATGGAGGGAATGAACAATGAATATTCAAATATCCACCCAGTATCAACTCATCCTAAAGGGAAATCAACTTACTAGGGCATGGTGTCACCCTACTAGGTTTAAACAAGAAAAAGACAATAATTTCCAAGCAAACTCTATGAAATGAAGAAGGATTTGATACAACATGTTCAAGTGCTTCAAATATCAGAGTGATACATACCATGATACATGAACTCATTACCTCATGTAGTAAGAACCACTACCACTTCAGGACCATGCCAACATGATGGGTGTTCCTATTGTGATATGTGGACTGTACTTGAAAAAAAGAGGGGCCCTCTGGGGCTATGCTTAGGTCATTCGACTCTCGACACTCCATGTCTAGAACCCATGGGCCTCAAGACATAATCCCCTTAGTTATCACTAGGCTATGGGATAACATGTATATATTAAGTGTTTAAGTGAATTTGATGGAGTTGAGTAGTTGAATATTGTGAATAAATCTCCTTATCAAGTCCCCCTGGGTCTATAATAGTCTAAGCAGGGTGGGAACAATCTCTTCAACATGCATATAGATCGAAGGCACATATTTTTCTTTTTTCTTCACGAGAATTGGGAAATTTTGTATCATTAAAATGGTGTGGTTAATACCACTGAGATACAGAATGATAACTTCAAAAAGTCACAGAGACCTCCATAGCTAAGAGCTAATATAAGATTTACAAAAATTGTGACTGGTTCCTTAAGGACTACCCAAAAACTAATACTTATACTGTGTTGAGAGGTATATAGCCAATAAAATATACCGTTAATACAAATAGATAAACAAAACATGTCTACTACATTTTTAGAGGAAATCAACTACCAGGTTCATGCTTGATTGCTTGAGTTACTTGTTGTTCCCATGCTGCTTCAACAGGCTCATTGAGGTCTGGTATCAGGAACATTGAGGCTTCTGATAAATTCCTTGATGCATTCTAGTTGTTGACGAGGGTGGAGGGTTGTCCTTGGTTTTTCTCCCACTACTCAAGGCGAAATTGAAGATATACAATTTGATTGCGCTGTGCAAAAACTTCATCCTGTAACTGTCCAATGATAAGGTGATGATGGGACAATGTTTCAAGCTCAAAAGATATTGTGGAGTTGATGGCTCCAAATTTTATTTTTAGATTTTGACACTCAACGCACTCAGTCTCAGTTTCAAACTTCCCTTGGACTTCTTTGTGTCTTGTGGATTCCATTCTCCTTCTTCGAAGCCAAGCTGCACAATGTCATGACATTGTAGGGGGGAAATTTCATTGTTTGAGAGGAAGTAGGCTCTGGATGAGAGGAAACAAAGCCACTCTTGATCTACACAATGTCGGGGAGTTGCATGGGGATCACTAGCTACTATGGGAGAGGGATAAAAAATAACAAGCAGGAGGATTCAAAACCAGGCAAGGTTGAATGTCCCACCGAGGAAGAGAGATTCACATCATCACAAAGAGTAGGTAAGAATCCACTTAGCCCACCCAGGGAAACTTGCTAAGGCCACAGACAAGGGATCAAAAATATTATAAAAATTCCTAATTTGGCTCTCACCATAAGCCTTCATGATGTCACCGCAAATCCATAGGAATTTCGAGTACGGAGGAAAATGAAAGGTGAAACGAGAAATTGAGTTGCATAGTACCTCATCCATCTAATACACCTCATGCCAAATGTGATCAAATGGTGACGAAGTTCCTGTGTTGATGCCTGTTGACTTAACCATCCCCATCCAGTCACTTCTTTTGATCCTCCCATTCTTTGCACCTGAAGCCTCCAGTATGAAGCACACTAGAACACCTGTGTGAAGAGATTCACCACCCATATTCATGATGAATCTATGGTACTTCCCACACCATGTGCAATTAAAAAATTGTTGTATTAAACCTCGCCTTCTTGTCCACTTCCATGCGATGGAGAACATGTGTCGTGTTGGCCAGCCATGTGTCACTCTCCAAACTTTGTGGGCCCTAGAATCCATACTAGGGTATCACTTCATGGAAAGGGATCTATGATTTCATGACCGTCAACCCCCATGAGTCATGAGGCCTTACCTATGGTCGTATTGGCCTTTTTTTCTTCCTCTGCATTATTGATTCGAAGGATGTGGAAATATAAGATATGCATAGATCCAACAAGGAGGTGGATTATGTCTATTAGGATTTTTAGGTTGATTTTATGAGGTAAGGAGCCCAGTATCAGTATCCTTATTATCATCTTTGAGTCTCCAACTACATTCAAATTTTGAATTTGGCTTTTCTTTGCCAAATGGATCCCTTGAAGAAGGGAATACACCTCTACTTTTTTGTTTGTTTTTGTCCCCAAATTCCAATAGTAATCAAAGATTCTAATTCCTTTGGGCCCAAAAAGAACCCCCCCCCCCCCTCCACACACCTACCTCCCTGGGTTTCCTTTGGATTCTCCATCAAAACAAAGAGTGTGCCCATACTGAGAAGGGATGCATTGCTCAAAAATGAAAGAGGAAGAATGAAGTTGGCAGCATGATTGTTGTGAAGGCTTGGAGCACAGAGTGTGGAGAAGGTTAAATTTCGAGATCCAAGATTTTTTGGATCTACTCCACCTAGATTGATCCTCCAATATCAACATTTTGGTTTTCATGAACTCGGTCAAATGGGTTATCACCTTGCTTGATACATTTTTTGGGTGGATCATTTTATTCAAAAAAATAATTTTATTCCGAGTAAGCCAGATCTGCCAACTCACAAATTTGGGGGAAGATTTCCACAATCTCTTAAATACATATTTCCCTTGGAAAGACCCTTGGTAGTATTTTTCCCATTTTCCCATTAAGGTTTTGAATTTAGAAGGCCATCTTACTTGATGAGACAACTCTTGATACATTGTAGCCTAAGTTTGTTTGGAAAAATCACACTCCCATAAAATATGTTGGATTTTTTCCTGACTTCTTTGACAGAGAGAAAAAAAGGAAAGGGTCGTTAAACCCTCTTTTCATCATATTTTCACCTGTTAGGATTTTTCCATGCACAAGAGTCCAGCAAAATAAGTTGATTTTGGGAAGCGCTTCTGAGTTTTAAATGTTCTTCCACCGAGATGTTTGGATCAGATTCCTTGAATTGGTAAGCATAATTTTATATCCTTCTTTCACTGTATAACCTGTAGCACCCCAACCTCTATTGTTCAGGATGTTTCAGTGGAGTGAGGAAGCCCCCTTTAGATTATTTACTAGGAGATGAGCTTGATGTTACAGATGAGGAGGAAGATCTCCTAACTCCCAACACTTCCAAGTTCCATCCTCATTTGAATTTGAAATATCATGCAGGGAAGTATTTTGTTGAGATAGAATCCACCCTTTAAGTTCTTCAATCTTTGAGATATTATACAATGGGGGGAGCCCATGATTATCTATTTCCATAACAATATCAATTTTCCATTTTATGGAACCTAGGAGATATTTTCCTTACAGAAAGGAATGGAGGTTCAAAGTAGTTTCTAGATGGGAGACTCGGAGTGAAAAGTTGGAGCTAATTCAAGAAATTGCTTTATGTTTCCCAATCTGTATTTCTTGATGATGGTTTATTTCCACCATTATTTGCTCCATATTACTAGTATCCATAGAAACTTGGCACCGAGAGCGATGTTGACCATCTCTGGATGCCTAATTGTCAGTCCCCCATGTTCCTTGGCAGTTGAAACTATATTCCAATTAACAAGATGGAATTTTTTTGAGTTAGAATTACCCCCTTTCCAAAGGAATTTATAGATGAGTTGCGCCATATATTTTTTAACTTCCATGGGTTCCAAAAGAGAAGAAAAATGAAAAAGTGGAAAAGAGGATAGTACCGATTTGATTAGCACTAAGCGCCCTGCAGGGTTGAGCCAAACTTCCCCCTAGGCTTCCATTTTATCTCAAACTTTCTATAGAATAATGTGCCAATATTCTCCAAGGAGAGACTTCAAGAAAATGGACAGCCCAAGGTACTTAAAGGATTTCCATTCATTAGAGATAGATAAGATCAAGATTTTTGAAATTCCTAAAAGACTTTGGTCCTTGATGTTCCACACATAGATTTGACTTTTTCTTTTATTTATGAGGCCTTCGGAAACCATTGTGAAATTGTCCAAGACCTGTTTTAATCTCCTTGCCATGACTTTAGATGCTCCACTTAACAAAAGTGTGTCATCAGTGAATTGAGAGTGATTGATTCTCTTGACTCCTCTTGCTATTCGGATCCATGGGATTGATCCATTTGAGCATTCCCATTCCAAAATTTTGTTAAGAGATTCAACCATGAGTACATATAAAAGACGGGAAAGGGGAAAACCTTGTCTTAAGCCCTTGAAGGATTTGAAGAAATGGGTGGGTCTTCCATTTATCAGGGGAGCAATCCAAGGGTTATAAATACAAGAACCGACCTAGGATATGAAGGCTTGATCAAATCTGAATTTCTGCCAAACTTCCTTGACAAAGTCATGGCTTACTCTATCAAAATTATTGGCCATGTCCAACTTTATAACTATACCTGATTATCCCCTGCTAAAACTAGAGTGGATTGCCTCTTGAATCAGAATAACTTTGTCCCATGTTTTCCTAACTACAACAAAACCTCATTGATTGGGGAGGATCAGTGAATTAATAAAGGGTTCCAGTCTATTAACAATTATCTTAGACATGATTTTATAAGAAACATTACAAAGAGAAATAGGTCGGAATCTGTCAAAAGAGGCAACCCCTTTTTCTTTTGAGATCAATGCCAAGAATGAGGAGTTTGTAGCACCTCCCATTCTATTTTAATTTTGGACATATCCAAGAATTATGATGAAATCATATTTGATTATAGACCAACATATTTTATAGAAATACAGAGTAAAACCATCGGGACCTGGGACTTTATCTGGATATAACTGATTAATAGCTTTATGGATTTCATCTTCTTCAACTGGATTATTAGCTTGAGATTTTCAATTTCTATTATCGTATGTGGTGTATGGGAGAGAAAGAGACAACTCAGATCTTTTTCTATGTCTCCATCCAAGGAGTACATCTCAGTGAAGTGCTTTGTGGCTTGTTGTTTTATTTCATCAAAGTCACTTATAGTTTCTCTAGACGGATTTTTTATTTCAGTTACCTAGTTTATCCACTGCCTTGCTTCAACTTTTCTATGGAATAAGGAAGTGTTTTTATTTCCCACATGTAACCAAAAGATTATATACTTTAGTATCCACATGTATTATTCTTTCGACAAGGCACATATGTAATCTCTATGCGCCTCTTTCTCTAGAATTAGATTGGTCTGTTGCACTTCATTTGTTTCAATTTCTTCTTGTACTTCTTCTAGATTTTGATTTTTTTCCATTACTTTGATGTGTTGAGGGTGCAAGAATATTTTTGAACAAGATTTGAGGGATACTTTGGTGTGATTTAGCTTCTATTCCCATATGTTCATTGTGGATCCCAGAACCCATTGGCACCAAGTGTGAGAGACTAGAGGGGGAAAATCAAGACGATCCATCCACAGTGTATTAAACTTAAATGGAATGGGACCCCAATTAATCTCACAAACAAAGGTCAAAGTTATTGGGAAATGATCTGAGCCTGCCCATGGGAGGATCGAAGAAGAGAATTTTTTGGGCAAGGTGAGAAAGGAGTTATTGATTAAGAAACAATCCAACCTGGCTGCAATGTGCCCAGGCCCTGCCCTTTTATTGTTCCAGGTATTTGAGCCCTTAATGGGGGGAACATCAAAAAGATCCAGATCTTAGATGAGATCATCCATTTTTTCCCTATATTGATCTCTCACTATGAATCCCCCTTGTTTTTCTTTAAGACTTCTTGTGATATTAAATTCTTCCGCAATAATACGATTATGGGGAAGATTTCCTTTTGCGAGATCTAAGAGAGAACCCCAAAGCTTAACTTTTTCCCAGTAATTGTTTGGAATATAGACATTAATAATGGAGAGATTCATACCTATGGAAATCATGGAGAGAGTTATCATAAACCAATTTGGAGCTTGAAAATAATCCACCTGTTTCAAAACATTTGTATTCCACAATGTGCATAAACCGCCTGATGCACCTCTTACACTGATGGGTTTTCCTTTTCCAACTTTCTAGACTCTTTGCATGTCCTGGAGAGATTCCTGCTCCTTCATCTTAGGCTCATGGAATAGAAGGATTAGGGGATTTTCTACTCTAATTAACTTTCTGACTTCTTCTTTTTTTTCCTTGCTCCCTAGGCCTCTACAATTCCAGAAGACGATTTTCATAATTTACCAACATTTTTTTGTGCCCCCCTTTAGAGGGATGAGAGGATACGCCCTTAGTGTGTGTGGTATGAGATTTTCCTAACTTAACCTCTTTTCTTAGGGATTCCTCAAGAGCAGTTTGGATGCCTAGTTCTTTTTCTCAATCTGTTGTCATTTCCCTTCTATTTATGTTAGTATTTTTTCTGGCTTTCTTTATTGTAGTGGGTTGGGTGATTTCAAGCTCTGTGTTACTTTCATAGTTTCCTTGATTCTCTTCCTCATATTTTGTTGGCTTCCTTGAACAGGGATGGGAGGGAATATTTGGTGGATATTGATCACCTCCACTCTAGAGTTGAGTTTCTTTTTCTTTACTCCTTCTATCCTCTTTATTTGGAGCTTCTTGGTGTGTTGTTTCATTTCTTCCTGAGATTCCCTAATTTATTCAACATTTTCATCAAGGTTTACTAGTTCCACATACCTATTTTGACTGGCCTCCCCTTTCTGATATGTTCATGGGGATCAAGTATGGGGAGCAGGCGACTTTTCTCCTTATCCTTGGACATGGGATGTTGTTGTTTCCTTTCCAGTGGTTTTCTTTCTCTTCGGTTGCTGCCATTGTTCATAATTTTGCTCCTTTGGCTGAGATGATTTGACTTGCAGACAACTTTTAACAAAGTGGCCATATTCATGAAAGGATTTACACTTGAATGTTAATTGTTCATAATCCACTTGTTGAATGTATGACCAACTATCCAAGGTTAGTTGGATAGCCTCTCGTAATCCTTTTAACATATCTACATATACGTAGAGTCTGGCACAAGCTTGAAGGGTGAATCATTGTTCGACACGATCAATATATTTTCCCAGATAATTACATATATTTCTTAGTGTTTCATCATTCCAACAATGAAAAGGGAGGAAGGGAAGTCTTACCTAGACTGGGACTACTAAGGGGATGTCATTTTTCGGGCTGAAATCTGAGGTCCATTTGTTTAGATACATTCCTTGATATCCCATGAAATAGGGGCCACTACGAAAGATTAGATCCCTATCTTATTCTTTTTCAAAAAGGAAAACAAAAGACCCCTTACCACAAAAATTTGAGGACATTTGGCCCTGGATCATCTTCTTCCAGTTTAGATCTAACCATTGATGCATGGCCTTGGGGGAGGGACATTACTCGATAAACTTCCCAATGAGTTTGTTTTCAGTTAGCCGAAGAGCGAAAGGACGGTGTTATCACTCTAGGAAACTCTCCTAGGCTGTAAGTCAGAGATGTCTGGTAACTTAATCTTTTTGGAAACTATTTTCTCAATAATAGGTGTGGGTTTGGATCAAATTGGATGACTGAATCACTCCTCACTCAAAACATGCATGAACACATTTAGATGGACAAGGCTTTCAACCAAAAATGTTCAGAGAGTTTACGAGTAAATGGGTGTGTGGAGAAATAACTATTATACCATCAGAATCATATATAAAACATATATAAATGGCCAATTACAATAATCACAGAACTACTTGCAAAGTTTAACATATGAATGCAATGATAAGATGACAGTTATCGGGCATAGATAATCATAACAACATGAATATAATATCTAGGTGCAAGTACAGAATAGGTAAGAAGATGAAATTTGAACAAGTTATGGCAAAAGAAGCTTGCATTACTTAATATGAAAATGAGAAGCTTGAGTACAAAATCTCAAAGAGTCTCCAAAGTCGAACCCTATGTTCCTCTTCTGTTTTCAGCTTTATAGCTTTTACAACACAATATCTAGATCTTGAATTAATGGATCGGATATGCCTAAAATAGAAAGTCAAAACTAACTTGCAAAAGATAAGGAATGATCCTCAAAATGAAGTCAATCCCACATTTAATGGTCTTCAGATCTTGTAGAGTCCTTGTGCAGTGAAAAATAGCCTTCCAAGGCTAATTGATGACTCTTCAAAGAGATAAAATTCGAATTTGTTGAGTTGTGCAAAAAATCTTAATTTGTTTCCACCAAAATAGGTACGAAAACCAACTTGGCTACCTTTTCTAATCCTTATACACCAAAAATGGGTCTTGAATCTGACTACATAATTCATCATCTATCCATTGGGAGTGTTTTCAAATGATTTGGATCAGTAAAAACTCGATCTAAGAAAAATTTATCTTTCTCTGTCCAGTTACAAGTTTCGGTGGTCAACACAGAGGAATTTTGGGTGTATTAACTACCGAAAGCTCTGCTTTTGGTGGTTAATGAATAGTCGTCCTATTCGCCTAAACCACAGAAAATTTAGCTTTGTCCAAAACTTCAAAATTTGCAAAAATGATTACCTTGATGCTTTGCTGAGTGTTCGTGGTCTTTTTGATGATGTTCCACTTCCTTTTACAGGGCTGGAAACCTCAATCTGTTGTGTAGGAGGATTTTTTTCTTTCTCGAAGAAAGTAGCCAGTTCTGCTAAGTGATATCTTATCTAATGGGTAACCATATGGTTGTGTATTGTTGTCAACTATCACGGTTCTATTGGTCATTGTAATTGTTTTAATAGCCATAGTCCTATTCTACAAGTTGAATTCTCTGAGCTAACCGATCACTAAATCCATAGTCAGAGACATAAATCACTTCCATTGTAGATGAATGCTTCTTGAGTGCTTGTTTTCTCCCAACTTTTGATCATAACAGAAGAAGAAAAGGTGCATCTACCAATTATTTTTTCACTTCATCCAGGGACTCTGTTGCTTCAGCACCAAGAACCTAGGGACTAATGGGTATCCCTGTCAGATGTGTTTCATGACAAACCTCCAACGAAACAACATTATTTTGGATCATGGTGCAAACACTTGTAGAAAATCTTAAGTTGAAGCGAACGAACTTGATTTATGACCTGCAGTTAGATCTGATCTCAAAACTCTATTAGTAAGATTATTGTTTTCTTCTGCTTGGACCTCCACCAATTCAATTGTCTTTAGTGCAATAAGAAGTCTAATATAGAATTTTTAACTTGGGGAACCAGAGAATCACTAGTGATTTCTCTTAAATAAGATTTCCACTTCTTTGCAGTTCGAAAATGCCCTGAATGAGTTCTACCTCCTGGATCCTGCATGGAGGAAGGCATTTTGACTCATTCAAGAGTTCTACAAAAACGCCAATAGTAGGGTGATTTTTTTGTGAAACAATTTTGCAGGCATCAACATTAGCTAATGATCCACTTCTTACAGTAGTACAAAACACGCACACAGCATGTCTATTTGTCCATGTCTGAGATTGCATAATCCCAAAACATGAAGGGTGATACCCGTCCTTGCATTCTTCACAGTGAATTAGATTTTTTCAAAATTTTCTCTTGATTTCCCATTACAGACACAACAATCCTCTGTGTCCCTAAGTGCAATTGAAATTTGGACCTTCTGTAGAGATGTCTCCAAAGAATTGTTTATCTGGACAAGAAAATATCGTAATTGTAGTGCAGATGTACCAAACCAACCAATGACGGACTTGCAATGCAAAACCCAACTGCTAATATCAGCTATTTTTGAAGCAAGCATTACCAACATGTCATCCTCCAATGAGAATGTGGAGAGAGCTGCCACGGCATATTCCACTGAAAATGCCATGTCTTCAAGCTCTAGTTTAAGCTCAACCATTTCATGGCAATAATTGCACCGAACAACCTTCTCATAATCTAAAATATTTGTAGAGAGATCATCTGGATCAAGAGGAACAACATCCTTACAAGGTCTAGATAATTTGCATGCACATTGTTCCCAAACACGACGAATCCACCTGCTGAGAAGTCGAAAACCTTCAACAATGATATCATACATATTCCCCTTGACTTCCTTGCTCCGTTCGGCATCAATTATTGGTTCATACTTTGAAAGCAGAAGCTGGTTCGCAATGCAAAATCATCATGTTCCGAACGGATAACCCTAATATGATTGAAAATGGAGTAATGTCATTGTTCTTTTATTTAAAACATAATGTCTGCTGCTCACATCGATGTATATAGACTTGGGCATATTTTCTCATAAGGAATTCTATTGTTGGATGAGAAAAACTGAAACATGCAGCCATTGCAAGCACATCACCATGTTTTATATAGTGGACAATTATTGAGCTCTATCATCCAGACCCTGCAAATTTTATTTGATATCTGGAGCATTCAATATTTTGTTGACAAATTTGCAAAACCCTGCAGCTTGATTCGTGGCTTAATTTATGGATTCACTCATGGAATTGATTTTGTATGTCGACTGGTACCTAATCATCATGATATAACACTTCTATTTCAATGTCATGGCTTGAATTCATAACAACACTTGTAGATATGGTTAACTATGACCTTGTTATGCCTTGATACATACAAACTCACACGACACATGTATCATCAACACAACTGTAGATATGTCTCTGTTGCTAGCGCTTGGTTAATAACAGTTCTTCTTAATCGACACAAAAACTAAACACCTATAATCTCAAATTTTTCAACTTGATGCTTGAAACCTTTGATCCCCTGTAGCTTGGCACTTGCACTTCGCTGGTGTTTCGACTCGTGGCTTGAACCTGTTGATTTGTAGCTTGACTATGATTTGGGGTTGTGTATGAGAATCAGCCTGTGGGCCTTTCCAAACTTTTGGTAAAAGCTATAAAAATCATAAGCTAGGTTATGCTTAGGAATATCATTAGAGATTGACACTTATGCAAACGCATACTTTTTGGTATATTTACAAAAATGTATATTTTGTTAGAAAATAATAAAACCATAAGAGCTAGGGTTATAAGCTAAGTAACATTTATTGTATCTTTTGGTATGCAAGTCAGAGGATAACCTTGGACAAAGCCATCAACAAGATCTTAATGAAGGGTTTGGAAATTATCACACTGTCCAAAAGACTTAAGAAAATGACAAGTCATTAAGAGAGAAATGAGGACACTCTAAAAAATACCAGTTCATTTTTTTTCTCTAACAACTAGCTCCAACTGGGATGGAGACATCCATGTGAGGTTTCCAAGAACCTAGTTGTTCCAATCGCCTTTTATCATTGGGCATGGAGTCATCTGGCTGCCTTTGGTCATTGGGCATGGATTCATCTAGCTGCCTTTCGCATTGGACATGGAGTCATCTGGCTGCCTTTGGTCATTGGGCATGGATTCATCTAGCTGCCTTTCGCATTGGACATGGATTCATCTGACCTGTGCAACTGTTCTTATGCAAACCTGTAACTTGAATGCAACCTCCTTCTTATTCATGAAATCAACAACTGAAAAAGATCTAACTGCTCGTATGACGATATTATTCCTCTTCCTACCCCTACACTAACCAATTGTACTACCTCTTATCAAGTGAAGTGATACTTCCAATGAAGCCATGTAAGGAACTGATTTACTGACATCATGCTAGATCTTGAACCGAAAAACAATGGAAGCCATATCATGAAGAAAAGAAGTTTGAACAGATGATAAAAACAATCTTCTTCTGACAAGAATACTTTAACACATTTACTTCTCATAGATTCCAAATAGTCAGCAACATGGTCATAAAATCCACAAAGAATAACCTCTTTGAACTACTAATCCAACTGAAAATTGAAATGATGTTTAATGCCTTCAATGTTAAATATGGGTTGCTCAACCTCGGTCAAAGAAATATGCATGATGCGCTGTTGATCTAAACCTTTCTGCTTGTCATCTTCCTCTTCATGTATGCTAGAATTTTCCTGATGTTCTAGGTGAAGTTTAGACAGTCTTTGCAAATCCAGGAACTCTAAGTTTCCCTCATCATCCTCTTCTCCATGTGTTCTGCAATTCCCCTATGTCTACAAATAAAAAAACTGAAATTTGTCCTTACTATATGTTGCAATCTGCTCAACATATTCAGAGTTTTCAAAGGAGGCAATTTGTTCTTTATGACAACATCTTTGATAATCTCTTTGCTCATCATATTCATCCTTCTCATTTGATATTGAGATGTAAGGTATATGAGGAGAAACATAATCCTCTTCTTGTCCTTCTAGGAGATTAGATGTTCTCTGAAAATCTTGTTCTGCGTAGTTACTACCACTTCTCTTAATCTGCAAATCTGAAAATTGTGGGCTAGCTTTACTTATTTCAATGGATATATGACCAAAAGAAAGCTGATCATTTCCATGTGTATCTAGAGAACATTCATCTCCTTTATAATCGATTTCTAGTTTATGTTGATGTGAAAGCACATCATCATGAAGATCATTAGAGATATGATGTAGATGATGAGGGAGATATTCTTCTCTATTTATATTTTCAACCTAAGAATGCAATTCATATTCTTGATAGCAATTATTGAATGAAAACTTATCTGAATAAAACCTTTTGCAATGCTCAATGAATGCTCTATGAAAATCCTTCAATGATGAAATTTTGGAAGGAGGTAAAGAAAAATACCACTGATGTGCATCACCATAGAATGAAAACATGAACATCTTCATACAAACATCTTCATGATGTAGATCTAATAGATCCATGCATTCATGAAACTTGAGGAGGTGTCTCGCAAGATTGTCTTCTTTGCTCTCTTTGAAGCTAGGTAGAAAATCTCCCCATTCCGACATATTAGGTATTGGATGTGGGAAACCAGGAACTGGAGAAAAATTGAGAGGCGCAAACCTCCGAGCCAAAAGAGCATAAAATGATTTTAACATCTGAATGTTGTGGAGTTCCCACTGAATCCGTCCTTCATGGAGTCACCAGATAGATGATTACAACTGAATATATGTCCAGACTTTTTCTATCATCAAAGTTGAATCTTGTCGTCTCCGAAGGAAGCTGAGCTTTGATCTCCTCTCCCCGGCAACGACACCAATTTGTTATCACTCCAGGAAACTCTCCTAGGCTGTAAGTCAGAGATTCCTGGTAACTTAATCTTTTTGGAAACTATTTTCTCAATAATAGGTGTGGGTTTGGATCAAGTTGGATGACTGAATCACTCCTCACTCAAAACATGCATGAACACATTTAGATGGACAAGGCTTTCAACCACAAATGTTCAGAGAGTTTATGAGTAAATGGATGTGTGGAGAAATAACTATTATACCAGTAGAATCATATATAAAACATATATAAATGGCCAATTACAATAATCACAGAAATACTTGCAAAGTTTAACTTATGAATGCAATGATAAGATGATAGTTATCGGGCATAGATAAGCATAACAACATGAATATAATATCGAGGTGCAAGTACAGAATAGGTAAGAAGATGAAATTTGAGCAAGTTATGGAAAAAGAAGCTTGCATTACTTAATATGAAAATGAGAATCTTGAGTACAAAATCTGAAAGAGTCTCCAAAGTCGAACCATGTGTTCCTTTTCTGTTTTCAACTTTATAGCTTTTACAACACAATATCTAGATCCTGAATTAATGGATCAGATATGCCTAAAATAGAAAGTCAAAACTAACTTGCAAAAGATAAGGAATGAACCTCAAAATGAGGTCAATCCCACATTCCATGTTCTTCATATCTTGTAGAGTCCTTGTGCAGTGTCGAATAGCCTTCCAAGGCTGATTGATGACTCTTCCAAGAGATAAAATTTGAATTTGCTGAGTTCTGCAAAAAATCTTAATTTGTTGCCACCAAAATAGGTAAAAACAACATGGCTAACTTTTGTAATCCTTATACACCAAAAAAGGGTCTTGAATCTGACTATATAATTCATCATCTATCCATTACGAGTGTTTTCAAATGATTTGGATCAGTAAAACCTTGATCTATGCAAAATTCATCTTTCTTTGTCCAGTTACAGGTTTCAGTGGTTAACACAGAGGAATTCTGGGTGGTATTAACTACAAAAAACTCTGCTTTTGGTGGTTAATGAACAGTCATCCTATTCACCTAAACCACCGAAAACTTAGCTTTGTCCAAAACTTCGAAATTTGCAAAAATGATTACCTTGATTCTTAGATGAGTGTTCATGGTCTTTATGATGATGCTCCTCTTCCTTTTACAGGGCTGGAAACCTCAATCTGTTGTGTAGGAGGCTTTGCTTCTTTCTCAGAGAAAGTAGCCAGTTTTACTAAGTGATATCTTATCTGATGGGTAACCATATGGCTGTGTATTGTTGTCACCTATCAAGGCTCTATTGGTCATTGCAATTTTTTTGATAGCCATAGTCCTATTCTGCAAGTCAAATTCTCTGAGATAATCGATCACTAAATCCATAGTCAGAGACATAAAGCACTGCCATTGTAGCCAACTGCTTCTCCAATGCTTGTTTTCTCCCATATTTTGATCATAATAGAAGAATAAAAGGTGCATCTACCAATTCTTTTTTCACTTCGTCCAGGGCCTCCGTTGCTTCAGCACCAAGAACCTAGGGACTAATCGGTATCCCTGTCAGATGTGTTTCATGACAAACCTCCAATGAAACACCACTATTTTGGATCATGGTGCAAACTCTTGTAGAAAATCTTAAGCTGAAGTGAACGAACTTGATTTATGACTGGCAGTGAGATCCGATCTCAAAACTCTGTTAGTAAGCTTATTGCTTTCTTCTACTTGGACCTCCACCAATTCAATTGTCTTTAGTGCAATAACAAGTCTAATATAGAATTTTTATCTTAGGGAACCAGATCATCACTAGTGATTTCTCTTAAATAAGATTTCCACTTCTTTGCATGTTCGACAATGCCCTGAATGAGTTCTACCTCTTGGATCCTGCATGGAGGAAGGCATTTTGACTCATTCAAAAGTTCTACAAAAACGCGAATAGTAGGGTGATTTTTTTGTGAAACCATTCTACAAACATCAGCAGTAGCTAATGATCCACTTCTTACAGTAGTATAAAATAGGCACACAACATATCTATTTGTCCATGTCTGAGATTGCATAAGCCCAAAACATGAAGGGTGATAACTGTCCTTGCATTCTTCATAGTGAATTAGATTTTTTCAAAATTTTCTCTTGATTTCCCATTACAGACACAACAATCCTCTGTATCCCTAAGTGCAATTGACATTTGGACCTTCTATAGAGCTCTCTCCAAAGAATTGTTTATCTGGACAAGAAAATCTCACAACTGTAGTGTAGATGTACAAAAACAACCAATGGCAGACTTGCAATGCAAAATCCAACTGCTAATATCAGCTATTTTCTAAGCAAGCATTACCAACATGTTGTCCTCCAACGAGAATGTGGAGAGAGCTGCCACAACATCTTCCACCAGAAATGCTATGTCTTCAAGCTCTGGTATAAGCTCAACTATTGCTCTTCTCTCTTCATGTGAATAATTGCACTGAACAACCTTCTCATAATTTGAAAAATTTGCAAAGAGATCATCTGGATCAAGAGGAATAGCATCCTTACAAGGTCTGGAGAATTTCCATGCACATTGTTCCCAAACATGACCAATCCACCTGCTGAGAATTTGAAAACCTTTAACAATGATATCATACATATTTCCCTTGACTTCCTTGCTCCACTCGACATCAATTATTGGTTCAGAATTTGAAAGCATAAGCTGGTTCGCAATGCAAAACCATCATGTTATGAATGGATAACCCCAATATGATTGAAAATGGAGTAATGTTGTAGTTCTTTCCTTTAAAACACAATGTATGATGCTCACATCGATGTATACAGACTTGGGCATATTTTCTCATAAGGAATTCTAGTGTTGGACGGGAAAAACTGAAACATGCATCCATTGCAAGTGCATCACCATGTTTTAGATAGTGGACAATTATCGAGCTCTATCATCCAAACCCTGCAAATTTTCTTTGATATCTGGAGCATTCAATCTTTTGTTGACAAATTTTCAAAACCTTGCAACTTGATTTGTGGCTTAATATATGGATTGACTCATGGAATTGATTTTGTATGTCGACTGGTACCTGATCACCCTAATATAACGCTTCTATTTCAATGCCGTGGCTTGAATTCATAACAACACTTGTAGATATGGTTGACTATGACCTTGCTACGCCTTGACACATACAAACTCACATGACACCTGTATCATCAACACAACTGTAGATATGTCTTTGTTGCTAGCGCTTGGTTAATAACACTTCCTCTTATTCGTCACAAAAACCAAACACCTGTAATCTCAAATTTGTCAACTCAACGCTTGAAACCTTTGATCCCCTATAGCTTGCCACTTGCACTTGGCTAGTGTGTCGACTCATGGCTTGAACCTATTGATTTGTAGCTTGACTATGATTTGGGGTTGTGTATGAGAATCGTCCTGTGGGCCTTTCCAATCTTTTGGTAAAAGCTATAAAAATCATAAGCTAGGTTATGCTTAGGAATATGATTAGAGATTGACACTTATGCACACGCATACTTTTTGGTATTTTTACAAAAATGTATATTTTGTTAAAAAATAATAAAACCATGAGCTAGGGTTATAAGCTAAGTAACATTTATTGTATCTTTTGGTATGCAGGTCAGAAGATAACCTTGGACAAAGCCATCAATAGGAGCTTAATGAAGGGTTTGGAATTTATGACACTGTCCAAAAGACTTAAGAAAATGACAAGTCAAAAAGAGAGTAACGAGGACACTCTAAAAAATACCAGTTCATTTTTTATCACTAACAACTAGCTCCAACTGGGATGGAGACCTCCGTGCGAGGTTTCCAAGAACCTAGTAGTTCCAGTCGCCTTTTAGCATTGGGAATGGAGTCATATGTCTACCTTTGGTCATTGGGCATGGAGTCATCTGGATGCCTTTGGCATTGGGCATGGAGTCATCTGACCTGTGCAATTATTCTTCTACAAACCTGTAACTTGCATGCAACCTCCTGCTTATTCATGAAATCAACAACTGAAAAAGATCTAACTATTCGTATGGCGAGCTTATTCCTCTTCCTACCCCTACACTAACCAATTATACTGCCTCTTATCAAGTGAAGTGATACTTCCAATGAAGCCATGTAAGGAACTGATTTACTGACATCATGCTAGATTTTGACCGAAAAAACAATGGAAGCCATATCATGCAGAAAAGAAGTTTGAACAGATGATAAAGACAATATTCTTCTGACAAGAATACTTTAACACATTTACTGCTCATAGATTCCAAATAGTTAGCAACATGGTCATCAAATCCACAAGGAAATACCTCTTTGAACTGCTGCTCCAACTGAAAATTGAAATGATGTTGAATGCCTTCAATGTTAAATATGGGTTGCTCAACCTCGGTCAAAGAAATATGCATGATGCACTGCTGATCTAAACCTTTCTGTTCATCATCTTCCTCTTCATGTATGCTGCAATTTTCATGATTTTCTAGCTGAATTTTAGACAGTCTTTGCAAATCTGGGAACTTTAAGATACCCTCATTATCCTTTTCTGAATGTGTGCTACAATTCCCCTGTGTCTACAAATCAAAAAACTAAAAGTTGTCCTTACTATCTGTTGCAATCTGCTCAACATCTTCAGAGTTTTCAAAGGAGGCAATTTGTTCTTTATGACAACATCTCTGATCATCTCTTTACTCATCATATTCATCCTTCTCATCTAACATTGAGATGTAAGGTATATGAGGAGAAATATAATCCCCTTGTTGTCCTTCTGGGAGATTAGATGTTCTCTGAAAATCTTGATCTTCATAGTTACTACCACTTCTCTTGATCTGCAAATCTGAAAATTGTGGGCTAGCTTTACTTATTTCAATGGATATCTGACCAAAAGAAAGCTAATCATTTCCATGTGTATCTAGAGAACATTCATCTCCTTTATAATATGTTTCTAGTTTATGTTGATGTGAAATCGCATCATCATGAAGATCATCAGAGATATGATGTAGATGATGAGGGAGATATTCTTCTCTATTTATATTTTCAACCTAAGAATGCAATTCATATTCTTGACAACAATTATTGAATGCAAACTTATCCGAATAAAACCTTTTGCAATGATCAGTGAATGCTCTGTAAGAATCCTTCAATGATGAAATGTTGGAAGGAGGTAAAGAAAAATAACACTGACGTGCATCACCATACAATGAAAACATGAACATATTTTACGAACATCTTCATGTTGTAGATCTAATAGATCCATCCATTCATGAAAATTGAGGAGGTGTTCTACAGGATTGTCTTCTTTGCTCTCTTTGAAGCTAGGCAGAAAATCTCCCCATTCCGACATATTAGGTATTGGATGTGGGAAACCAGGAACTGAAGAAAAATTGAGAGGTGCAAACCTCCGAGCCAAAAGAGGAGAAAACGCTTTTGACATCTAAATGTTGTGGAGTCGACATTGAATCCATCCTTCATGGAGTTGCCATATAGATTATTACAACCGAATATATGTCCAAACTATGTCTATGATCAAAGTTGGATCGTGTCATCTCCCAAGGAAGCTGCGCTTCGATCTCCTCTCCCCAACAACGACACCAATTTGTTATCACTCCAGGAAACTCTCCTCGGTTGTATGTCAGAGATGCCTGGTAACTTAATCTTTTTGGAAACTATTTTATCAATAATAGGTGTGGGCTTGGATCAAGTTGGATGACTGAATCACTCCTCACTCAAAACATGCATGAACACATTTAGATGGACAAGGATTTCAACCACAAATGTTCAGAAAGTTTACGAGTAAATGGATGTGTGGAGAAATAACTATTATACCAGCGGAATCATATATAAAGCATATATAAATGGCCAATTACAATAATCACAGAAATACTTGCAAAGTTTAACTTATGAATGCAATGATAAGATGACAGTTATCGGGCATAGATAAGAATAACAACATGAATATAATATCGAGGTGCAAGTACAGAATAGGTAAGAAGATGAAATCTAAAAACGTTATGGCAAAAGAAGCTTCCATTACTTAATATGAAAATGAGAAGCTTGGGTATAAAATATGAAAGAGTCTCAAAAGTCGAATCTTGTGTTCCTCTTCTGTTTTCATCTTTATATCTTTTACAACACAATATCTAGATCCTGAATTAATGGATTAGATATGCCTAAAATAGAAAGTCAAAACTAACTTGCAAAAGATAAGGAATGATCCTCAAAATGAGGTCAATCCCACATTCCATGGTCTTCATATCTTGTAGAGTCCTCGTGCAGTGCATAATAGCCTTCCAAGGATGATTGATGACTCTTCCAAGAGATAAAATTCGAGTTTGTTGAGTTGTGCAAAAAATATTAATTTGTTTCCACCAAAATAGGTACCAAAACCAACTTGGCTAACTTTTTTAATCCTTGTACACCAAAAACGGGTCTTGAATCTGACTATATAATTCATCATCTATCCATTACGAGTGTTTTCAAATTATTTGGATCAGTAAAACCTCGATCTGTGCAAAATTCATCTTTCTTTGTCCAGTTACAGGTTTCAGTGGTTAACACAGAGGAATTCTTGGTGTATTAACTACTGAAAGCTCTGCTTTCGGTGGTTAATGAATAGTTGTCCTATTCGCCTAAACCACCAAAAACTTAGCTTTGTCCAAAACTTCAAAATTTGAAAAAATGATTACCTTGATGCTTTGCTGAGTGTTCATGGTTTTTTTGATGATGCTCCTCTTCCTTTTATAGGGTTGGAAACCTCAGTATGTTGTGTAGGAGGCTTTGTTTCTTTCTCGGAGAAAGTAGGCAGTTCTGCTGAGTGATATCTTATCTGATGGGTAACCATATGGGTGTGCATTGTTGTCACCTATCACGGTTCTATTGGTCATTGCAATTGTTTTAATAGCCATAGTCCTATTTTGCAAGTCGAATTCTCTAAGATAATTGATCACTAAATCCATAGTTAAAGACATAAAGCACTACCATTGTAGCTGACTGCTTCTCCAGTGCTTGTTTTCTCCCAGATTTTGATCATAACAAAAGAAGAAAAGGCACATATAGCAATTCTTTTTTCACTTCATCCAGGGCCTCCATTGCTTCAACACTAAGAACCTAGGGACTGATGGGTATCCCTGTCAGATGTCTTTCATGACAAACCTCCAATGAAACAACACTATTTTGGATGATGGTGCAAGCTCTTGTAGAAAATCTTAAGCTAAAGCGAACGAACTTGATTTATGACTGGCAGTTAGATCTGATCTCAAAACTCTATTAGTAAGATTATTGCTTTCTTTTGCTTTGACCTCCACTAATTAAATTGTCTTTAGTGCAATAACAAGTCTAATATAGAATTTTTATCTTGGGGAACCAAAGAATCACTAGTGATTGCTCTTAAATAATATTTCCATTTCTTTGCACGTTCGACAATGCCCTGAATGAGTTCTACCTTCTGGATCCTGCATGGAGGAAGGCATTTTGACTCATTCAAGAGTTCTACAAAAATGCCAATAGTAGGGTGACTTTTTTGTGAAACCATTCTACAGGCATCAACATTAGCTAATGATCCACTTCTTACAGCAGTACAAAATAGGCACACAGCATGTCTATTTTTCCACGTCTGAGATTGCATAAGCCCAAAACATGAAGGGTGATACCTGTCCTTGCATTCTTCATAGTGAATTAGATTTTTTCAAAATTTTCTCTTGATTTCCCATTATAGACACAACAGTCCTTTGTGTCCCTAAGTGAAATTGACATTTGGACCTTCTGCAGAGCTCTCTCCAAAGAATTGTTTATCTGGACAAGAAAATCTCGCAATTGTAGTGCAGATGTACCAAAACAACCAATGACGGACTTGCAATGCAAAATCCACCTGCCAATATCAACTAGTTTTGAAGCAAGCATTACCAACATGTCATCATCCAACGAGAATGTGGAGCAGGGATGATTTTAGGGGCTAAATTTCGCTCATGGGCTAATTTTCCATGGTTTTTCTAAAAACGAGATTCGCTATTTTAAAAATGATTCGCCCAAATTCTATAGAATAAAATTATTTTACCTTAAAAATCGCCAAAAGTTTATAAAAACTATATAAAATACTTAGAAATTTGAATATTTTTACAAAAATATCGCCAAACATTTATA
>ML810357.1:93350-107856 GCA_009831015.1 Picea engelmannii
ACTCCTATTTCATAATATTTACACACGGTGAATGAAATATTAGGAAGGAAATCTATTTATTATGTAAGGCATGTATGAGAATCTTATTAAATTGCATCCCAATCATCCATCTCATAATTGCATATCTTAGTCAAGGCATGCTTCATAATATTATTAAATTCCTTCATAGTGTCATAGGAAAGGCATTGGTTCTGTGGTTCTTGAAACCTCATAGGGAGGCCTTCGTCCCTAATAGGAGCTAGTGTTATCTCCTCAAATAAATTGATGGAGATTTTGCTTTTTAGGTGATAGATTGTGGTCCAAACATTTATTTCTAAATTTCTTTAGGTATGTTAGAGAGTCTATCTTCTGTAAATAAACTTGGAAAGAAATTTTGATTTGGTTTTGTCAAGCAAAAGAGAGAATCTTATGTTTTGGTGGTTTAGGAGAGCTTGAAGAGCGCTCATTAACCACCGAAAGCCTTCGTTCTCGGTAGTTAAGTGGGAAAAGAAAAAGCCCAGTTAACCACCGAAAAGATTTCCATGGAAAAGAAAGAAAAGCCCGTGCTTTCACACGAGCTAGCTGTCAATTAGCGAAATCATGAAGACATAACCGTCGAAAGTCCATGGAGGTGGTGAGGTATGCATGTTATTATTGCATCTATCTGAAGATTGATACCCTGTTGTCCTTTTAACTACATTTGTCATTTCAGAATTAAGGCTCGGAAGAGACACAAAAACTCATGTGTGATTCCCGACTAACAGAAGTGATTAGTCACATGGCCCCTCATTATCTCCAGTTACAAGGATACAGATCCATTATGACCCTAATTAATCTCTTTTTTCATTCCATTAATTACCAATTCGAATCCAAGAGTCATTGTGATAGTCTTGAGCCCGTGATTTCATCAAGTAAACGCATACTCAGAGGCCATAATCCCCTTTTTTTGGTGATTTCCAAGTGGAGTTCGAGTTTAGCAGATGGTTATCGAGCCAATTGTCATACCAATCAAGCCAAGTCAAGTCATCAAGTAGTTTGAATTTCATACTACTTCAATTTGATTGTATATCTCACCTAAACTCAAAATTTTCGGCTTGTGTTCAGGCAGTTTGTTGTTTAGATTCGGTTAGTGGTTGAGCTACACAATCAGAACTATGAGTCACCCTGTCTCATTTATTTTACTCTAAGTCATACTCCCTGTCACCCTAAATAATAGAGTCTTTGTCTCCCTGGCATGAAGATTTTCCTAAATCACAGGTACAGGTCAACAATTACTAAATTCCGAAAGCAGGGCAAGCCCTAAGGGATGAATTGGATGGATTTTGGTACCTTGAGGCTCACCCTGAGGTGCTCGAGTTCTTCAGGCAAACTGGAGTCTATGCATATTGTGAAAAACTGGCAAATTTCCACCAACAAGTGTCTGAAACCTTTGTTATCTCATATGATGGAAGAGAAGCAACAGTGGGAAAAGAGGAGTTTGTGGTTGATGAGGCAGCCATAGCTGAGTTCACTGGTCTCCCTAGAACAGGGGATTACTGGTTCAAATCAACTATGCCTTAAAACATTGAATTTAGATCCTACCTACAGCCTCTGCACAAGGATATTATATGGAAAAAAGACATACCAATGTCTTATCTGGAACTTAAGTGGCAATCTCTCGTGAAGGCAATCTTTGTCTATATCACATGTGAAGGTAGATGCAACAGGGTTATGTTTTACCACTTTAAGCTATTGAACCATTTCACAGGCAAGTCTCCCATCAATTTGCCTTTCTACCTGAACAAATCTCTCACAAAAATGGCCAGACAAGTCAAGGTGAAGCCTACCAAAGTGGCCAGTAGGTTGTCACACCAAGGGTTGATTACACTCATTATTAAAGATTCCTTGAAGAAGAAACAAGTGGACTAGAATTACTTCATATTTTGGAATGAGTTCCAAACTAATTTTCAATAGGATGAAAAGGGGAAGAAGTATGTTGCTAAGAATTCCATCACCCCTAAGAGCAGTCGAAGAAAAAGGAAGGCTATCTCACCTCCAAGAGATCCGACAGAACCATCCTCTGCTAAAAGAAAAAGAACCAAAAGGAAATTACAGTTTAGTAAAGAGGGTGAGCAGACTAGGGACCTCATTGAAGGAGATAACGCCTTGAACTTACCATACAGTGACTCAGAGCCAGAGCAAGAGTTAGCAGAGACACAAGGTGAGGAATAGGTTAAGCAAGTTGCAGAAGATTATCCCAACTTTCCCTCACCAACTCCTCCAGATGAACACAGGCAACCATTAGAAAAAGCTTCTTCAAGCAAGCCTAAAGCATCCAAGACTCAGAAAATCAATAAAATTATGAAACAGATCTATGAGATGGAAGTTTTAGAAAGAGTCATTAAAAAGGAAAATACAAACTTGACTGAAAGAAATGCAGAACTTTTTAACATGAAGCAAAGTCTCAAGGAAAAGCATGATAAAATCAAGGACAGGAACAGGGTGCCGATAAGAGAGAACATGAAGTTGTACATACAACTTAGACTTCTAAGGCTAAAGTTAAAAGAGTCTCAACCTCCAACACAGGATAAAATAGGTTTGGAAACTCTAGCCAAGTTAGCTACAACAATGGTGGATATACCACAGTCTTCCACACATCAAGTTAAAGCTCGCAGATCTGTGCGAGGAAGAGTTGCATCATCAAAGAGGCCTTAAACACTCAACAATGCATTAAGGTAATCAGTTTTTGCAATTTTGAAGTTTTGGACAAAGCTAAGTTTTCGATGGTTTAGGCGAACATGATGATTGTTCATTAACCACCGAAAGCAGATCTTTCGGTGGTTAATACACCTAGAATTCCTCTATGTTAACCACCGAAACCTGTAACAGGCTAGAGAAAGCTAAATTTTTCACAGATCGAGGTTTTACTAATCCAAATCATTTGAAAACACTTGTAGTGGATAGATGTTGAATTATAGATTCAGATTCAACATCCACTTTTGGTGTATAAGGATTATAAAAGGTAACCAAGTTGGTTTTGGTACCTATTTTTGGTGGCAACAAATTAGGATTTTTGCACAACTCAGCAAATTCAAATTTTATCTCTTGGAAGAGTCATCAATCATTCTTGGAAGGCTATTCTGCACTACACAAGGACTCTACAAGATCTCAAGACCATGAAATGTGGAATTGACCTCATTTTGAGGATCATCCCTTATCTTTTGCAAGTTAGTTTTGACTTTCTATTTTAGGCATATTTGATCCATTAATTCAGGATCTAGATATTGTGTTGTAAAAGCTATAAAGCTAAAAACAGAAGATAAACTAAGGTTCGATTTTGAGTTCTACATTCTACTGTTTTGTATGAAAGACATTTTCTTTAATATATCAAGCCTGCAAGATTTTTTCATTTGTTATTGTCAGACCCTCTTTCATCTTTGTCTATGCATATGAGTGGAATTCGTTCTTTTATCTCTGTTTAATGGTCCTATGGTAGCTGTCATCTTACTTTTGATTGTTAAGCAAGAATCATAAGCATCTTTGGCTAGTTTGTTGACCGATCATATATATGGTTTATGTATGTTTTGGTTAACCAATTGGTTTTCTTATCCATTTGTTATACAAATCTATGTGATAAATAGATTTTAAAGGCCTTGTACTGCATGAATATAGTTAGACTGTCTTGAAAATACAATCCAGAGATTAAGATATTCATCTTGATCCAAACCCACACCTATTATTGAGAAAATAGTTTCCAAAAAAATTAAGTTACCAGGCATCTCTGACTTATAGCCTAGGAGAGTTTCCTGGAGTGATAACAAATTGGCATCGTTGCTGGGGAACAAAGAGATTGAAGCTCAGCTTCCTTGGGAGATGACATAGATCCAACTTTGATGATAGACAAATCCTAGACATCATTTGGGTTGTAATCATCTATCTGGCGACTCCATTGGAATGAAGTGGCTCCGAAAAGAGCTCACACCAAGGAAAACCAAGAAGGCCCACTGGCAGCACCAGTTCTAGACCCTGAGAAGATCACCAGTAGGGGAAAGGATTTACAAAGACAGGATTTCAGATATGCAAAGACATCAAATCCAGGTATTCAAACCGACACTTCTTCTTTCATATCTAAAAGACCTCTAGTTGAATCCCCTGCTGTTGAAACTCATAGTTCTCAGAAAATTGAAATTGTATCTGAAAGATTGAAGGTTGAGGAGCCTTTAGTTTCCTATAATGTTACAGACTCTGTTTTTGAGCATGATATTACACCCAACCTTAAAGAGGTAATTACAGGATCCCCTCAGCAAAAAGAAACCTCTTCTTCCTCTTCTTTGAATTCCTCACCCACAAAGCCTATAGAGGGTGTTTTCTATACTCATACTAATTTGCCCGTTCTCGAAGATATTTTACATGATCTTTCCTCTAAGGGAGAAGAAATATTAGCCTTATTGCTTGGTCATTTTTACAAGGCCTCTTATTTTCCACCCATTTCTGAAAATTTTGCTCAAAGTGAAGTGAGACAATCATTTTTATTAAACTCAGCCATCCCATCTCAACCTTCATCTCCTGAAAATTCTTCCTCTGTATCAACCCCTAAGATTTCCATGGTTGTCCCTTTAACCAACATGGAACAAATCTTAGCAAATAGGTATGCTCCACTTGTCTTTCCCAATCCCTTATCTACCATGCCAACCAGATATTATCAAAAATATATGCCAAACTTTACCGGAGCTGGGGATTATATTGTCGAAGAACATATAGAAGCCTTTTATGCTTATGCTGAAAATATTAATGTTTTAGAAGAAGATGTGTGGACCAGAGTTTTTGTGCAGAGTTTGGATGGCCAAGCCAGGAAGTGGTTCAAAGAGCTACCAACAAATTCAGTAACAGGTATTGAGAAACTAGACGAGGTGTTCTTAAACAAATGGGAGAAAGAAGAGATCTTATATATTACATTTATGAATTCGGAAACCTAAGAAGAGAAGATGGGGAGTCAGTCTCATACTTCATCAAAATATTCAATAGAATGTTTGGCAAGGTCCCTGCAGAGATCAAGCCAAGTGACGCATCAACAAAGATCACATTTTCTGCTGCTTTTGATCTAGACTTTTGTTTAATCCTTAGAGAAAGAAGATCAGCCACACTTGCTTTAATGCAAGATGCTGCTCTCGAAGTCGAATCAAATATTATGGCATCCCATAAACTCAAAGGAAAATTTGAGAGAAAGAAGTTTTCTGTTGAGCCCCCTTCTTCTTCTAATAGGAAAATGGAAAAGATGGCCAAGATGTTGGACAACTTGACATCTGAAATGTCAAAATTGAAGATTCAGAGTCAGCAACCAACAAGGATAAAAGAGCCAAATGCTTTTGTCCCTATAAATCCAAATGCAATCAACAAGTCCAGATCCTTCAAAGAGACAAGAATGCAACTGATGATCAAAGAATCGGACCCCCTTTCCAAAATGCAATGCTAGAAGAGGAACAACAACTATATCATGATGAAGTTGAAGAATCAGATGACATAAATTGTTTTGGTGACGAAAATGATTCCTCCTTTTTGACACAAGTAGATTATGAGGAAGCCCAAATGGATCAGGAGATTCATGAGGCAAGTATTGAAGAATCTGTCTATCAAACAGATGATCAACAAGGTTATAATTTAAGATCTAAAAATGCTACCCCTAAACCATTTCCCGCTGCTCCTATGAAGAAGAAAGAAGTTGTTGCCAAGCAGCCTACTGCTCCTGTAAAACAGACCCCTATTTTTGTAAAACAATAGCAGAAGCAATCTCAGCCCCAAGTCAAGGAGAAAGCTATCCTCAAAGCTCCTTCTAATGAGGTAAAAACTTATGACAAGTCATCATACTCTTTCAATTTCGAATCAGAAATTCAGAAAGTAAAAATACCTATGCCATTGACTGAACTTATGAAGAATGACATTTTCAAGTCTCCCATCTTGAAGTCCCTTGAACCAAATACCTCTTCATCTGTTGATTTTGTAAACTTACAAGATGACAAGCCAATAGTAACTATAGGGCCTATGATAGAAGATCAAGATGACTCTTGTCCACCTTTCTATATATCGCTAAATGTTCATGATAAGATCCTTCACAACTGCTTGCTTGATTCAAGAGCATCACATAATCTTATGCCTAAAGCAGTGATGGACAAGATTGTGCTTGAGGTCACCAAACCATATCATGATCTCTTCTCTTTTGACTCTAGGAAAGTCACATGCCTTGGCCTCATAAAAGACCTTGTTATAAACCTTGCCCAATTGCCAATGAGAAGCATGGTAATGGATGTCGTGGTTGTTGATATCCCACCCAGGTTCAGACTCCTCTTGTCACATCCATGGAGCAAAAGGTTAGGGGGTACCTTGCAGATGGATCTTTCATATGCTATGATCCTGGTGTTTGGAGGAGAGCTAAAAAGACTTTACAGAGAGAATCAACTTGCCTACATCATCAGTGATGCAAAAAATTATGTTAATCATCCTATTTATGTTGTAGACACAGACTTTGGCTCATGTATTCTTCAAATAGATGATTCTCAGTCAACTCCTTTGTAGCTTGTGAAGCCCATTGAACAACAAACTGGTGAAAAACGTGTTCCAGTTTGGACCATGTATTTTGATGGTGCCAGTACCAAAGATTCAGCAGGTGCAGGGGTAGTTTTGATTTCTCCTTTGGAGGAGGTTATGCATTTGTCTTTTAAGCTTGATTTCAAAACTACCAACAATATAGCAGATTATGAGGATTTTATATTGGGCTTAAACACAGCCAAGGAGATGGGAATTAAAGGATTAAAGGTGTTTGGAGACGCAAATCTCATCATACAACAAGTAAACAGTACTTTCCAAGCAAATCATGTCAGATTGAAGGCCTACAGGGATGAGGTATGGAAAATCAGGGATTCTTTTTCCATTTTTGACATTTATTATATACCCAGAGATATGAATCATCTTGCATATTCCCTTGTTGTTTCAGCCAGTCTTTTTATTCCTCCCATGCCTCCCAGGCTCAATTATGAAATCCAAGTCAAATATAGACCATATTTGCCCGACAATATTAAATAATGGAAAGTTTTTGAAGATGATGATGAACTTAATAGATTTCTCCAGGTGGTAGATGAATTTTCTGATATGCATGTTGACCAGAAAAATCAAAATGTAGAGGAATCCCACAAGCCTAAGCTAAAACAAAAATTGGGTCAGCATGAGATTGTTCAAATTCCTAACAATTATATACCTCATGGTTTGGTACCTCTTGAAAAGCTATTCAATCATAACGATGTCCCTTACAAGCCAGATAAGAAGGAAAAAGAGCCTGATGTTCATGAGCACAACATAGGAAGCGAAAGCCAGCCTAAATTCATAAATCTATCCTCTGAATTGACGGCTGATCAGAAGTCCGAATATTGCATCATTTTGAAAGAAGTCTCTGATGTTTTCTCTTGGAAATACAGTGATCTGAAAACTTACGACCCTGAGATCATTCAACATAATATCCCACTTGAAAAGGACACCATCCCTTTCAAACAAAAGCTCAGACCTATCAGCCCACTTCTTTTTCCTGTAATTGAAAGAGAAATCAAAAAGCTTCTTGATGCTAAGATCATAATCCCTTTAAGATACTCTAAATGGATTGAAAATCTAGTAATAGTGAGAAAGAAAAATGGTGAGGTCAGGTTATGTGTGGACTTTAGAAACTTAAACAGATGCTCAAAGAAAGATAATTATCCCCTACCTAAGATGGAACATTTGCTACAAAGAATTTCAGGGGCTACTGTTATGTCTTTCCTGGATGGTTTTTCTGGCTACAACCAGATTTTTGTCCATCCTGATGACCAAGAGAAGACTACTTTTACTACTCCTTGGGGTACCTTCATGTATGCTAAAATGCCATTCGGATTAATGAATGTTGGGGCCACTTTTCAAAGGGACATGGACATAGCTTTTGTGGGTGAGAAGGACATGTTTCTCCTCATCTATATCGATGACATCATAGTTTATTCCAGCAATCATGAAGAGCATCTAAAGCATTTAAAAAGAGTTTTTCTGAAGTGCAGGCAATTCAGAATTTCATTGAATCCCAAAAAGTCCCACTTTTCTCTCAGGAAAGGAAAGCTCCTAGGCCACATTGTCTCAGCAGAAGGCGTGAAAATTGATCTAGCTTGGGTGGAAGAAATTCATAGGCTGTCCTTACCAAGGTCGAAAAAGGATATTCAATCTCTGCTCGGTAAGATTAATTTTGTTAGAAGATTTGTTCCAAATTTTTCTGAGCTAGTAAAACACATAACATGTATGTTGAAAAAGGGATCTGAGATAAAATGGAAAAACAATGCAAGGAATTCATTTCAAGATATCAAACAGGCTATCATGGAATCCCTGACTCTAATCAGTCTGGAATACAACAAGAGTTTCTATATTTTTTCCTTCGCTTCTTATGACACGGTGGCAGCAATCTTGTTACAGAAAGATGATGACAGCATGGATCACCCAGTTGCCTTCTTCAACAAAACACTCAGAGATGCTGAACTAAGGTATGATCCTATTAAAAAACAAGCCTATGCTCTCATAAAATCTTTAAAAGCTTTCAGAATTTATATCCTCCACTCAAAAGTCATTGCATATGTTCCTTCACCCTCTGTGAAAGATGTTTTGACTCAGCCCAATATTGATGGAAAAAGAGCTAAATGGATCGCAAAGTTAATCGAGTTCGACATAGAAGTAAAGCCCCCCAAATTGGTAAAAGGCCAAGGCCTTGCTAAAATTTTAACGAAGGAAAACCATGAGTTGTTGGATATAAATTTCATTGTGGAAAATTCAACGAGTTTGCAGATGGAGGTGGCAGCAGAAGGACAACATAACAATCAACAGGTGGTGGAGAATTTGTCTTCTTGTGAATGGTACTTAGGTATTATACATTTTTTACAAAAGCTAGAGGTTCCTTCTGAACTTAGCATGACTCAAGCCCGAGCCCTTAAGCTCAGAGCCATCGAATGTTGCATTTACAATAATCTGTTATATTGGAAAGACCCTGCTGGTTTACTACTCATATGTTTAGACAAAGAAGAGTCAGTGGAAGTTATACATCAGTTTCATTCAAGTGTTTATGGAGGTCATCATTACTGGAAGACCAAAATTCATAAAATTCTAAGGGCTAGGTACTATTGGCCTTTTCTTTTCTTAGATGTTTGTGCCTTCATCAAAGCTTGCGATAAATGTCAAAGATTCACAGGAAAACAACAACTAAAATCTCTGCCCCTAAGACCTATAGTAGTGAATGACCCTTTTCAGTAGTGGGGTTTAGATTTTACAGGAGAGATAAATCCTTTGTCTAGTGGTCAACATAAGTGGATCTTAGTGGCCACAGATTATTTTACAAAATGGATAGAGGAAGTTCCCACCAGGAATGCCACTCATCAGGTTGTCATGAAATTTATTTATGAAAACATCTTGAGCAGATTCAGTTGCCCCAAAAGGCTGGTAACAGATAATGCAACAGCTTTCAAAGCTCATGCATTGGTTGACATGTGTGAATCAATGGGCATCCAATTAGTACATTCAACCCCCTACTACCCTCAAGGTAATGGCTTGGTCGAATCATCCAATAAGAGATTAATTAGAATCATCAGAAAGTTGTTAGAGGAGAACAAAAAGAATTGGGATTCTAAACTAAAATTTTCTCTGTGGGCAGACAGAGTAACTATCAAAAAATCCATAGGAACCTCTCCATTCAAATTGGTCTATGGGACTGATGCCATTTTTCCTGTTCAGTTAATTTTACCAGTGGCTAAATTTTTTCAGGAAAAGAAAACTGAGTCAAATGATATGGTAAGAAGAATGCTCGATTTGGTAGAATTGCAACAAGTCCGCGAACATTTAGTGGACAAATCAAAGGCTCATCAAAAGAGGATCAATGATACTTTTGATAGGAAGGCAAAGGTAGATAATTTTCAAGTTGGTGATTGGGTTCTGAAATGGGACGCCCTCAGACAGGATAAAGGCAAATACAACAAGTTTGATTCTTTGTGGATTGGTCCTTTCATGATAACTAAAGTACATCACAACAACACATTCATTCTACAAAGTCTGGGAGGTGAAGAAATGCTCGGTGGCCCAATCAACGAGCGATTTCTGAAACTCTATTTTGTCTAAGGCTGTGAAGCCTGGTCATTGTAATTTTATTTTTAGTCTTTATTTTTACAGAATAACTCCATGCCCAATGGAAACACTAGCAGATAGTTTTAAGTTTTCTTTTTTTAGGAAAGGCATTGGTTTTGTGGTTCTTGAAACCTCACTGGGAGGTGTTCATCCCCAATAGGAGCCAGTGTTATCTCCTCAAATAAATTGATGGAGATTTTTCTTTTTAGGTGATAGATTGTGGTCCAAAAATTTATTTCTAAATTTCTTTATGTATGTTAGAGAGTCTATTTTCTGTAAATAAACTTGGAAAGAAATTTTGATTTGGTTTTGTCAAGCAAAAGAGAGAATCTCAGGTTTTGGTGGTTTAGGAGAGCCTGAAAAGCGTTCATTAACCACCGAAAGCCTTCGTTCTCGGTAGTTAAGGGGGAAAAGCAAAAGCCCAGTTAACCACCGAAAAGATTTCCATGGAAAAAAAAGAAAAGCACGTGCTTTCACACGAGCTAGCTGTCAATTAGCGTAATCATGAAGACATAACCGTCGAAAGTCCATGGAGGTGGTGAGGTATGCATGTTATTATTGCATCTATCCGAAGATTGATTCCCTGTTGTCCTTTTAACTCCATTTGTCATTTCAGAATTAAGGCTCGGCAGAGACACAAAAACTCATGTGTGATTCCCGACTAACATAAGTGATTAGTCACATGGCCCCTCATTATCTCCTGTTACGAGGATACAGATCCATTATGACACTAATTAATCTTTGTTTTGATTCCATTAATTGCCAATTCGAATCCGAGAGTCATTGTGACAGTCTTGAGCCCGTGATTTCATCAAGTAAACGCATACTCAGAGGCCATAATCCCGTTTTTGTGGTGATTGCCAAGTGGAGTTCGAGTTCAGCAGATGGTTATCGAGCCAATTTTCATACCAATCAAGACAAGTCGAGTCATCAGGTAGTTTGAATTTCATATTGTTTCAATTTGATTTTATATCTCACCTAAACTCAAAATTTCCATCTTGTATTCAGGGAGTCTGTTTTTTAGATTCAGTCAGTGGTTGAGCTATGCAATCAGAACTCTGAGTTACCTTGTCTCATTTGTTTTACTCTGAGTCATACTCCCTGTCACCCTAAATCATAGAGTCTTTGTCTCCCTGGCACAAAGATTTTCCTAAATCACAGGTACAGGTCAACAATTACTAAATGCCAAAAGTAGGGATAGCCCTAAGTGATGAACTGGATGGAGTTTGGTACCTTGAGGCTCACCCTGAGGTGGCTGAGTTCTTTAAGCAAACTGGAGTCTATGCATATTGTGAAAAACTAGCAGATTTCCACCAACAGGTGTTTGAAACCTTTTCTATCTCGTATGATGGAAGAGCAACAACAGTGGGAAAAGAGGATTTTGTGGTTGATGAGGCAGCCATAGCTGAGTTCACTGGTCTCCCTAGAATAGGGGATTGTTGGTTCAAATCAACTATGCCTTAAAAAATTGAATTTAGATCCTACCTATAGCCTCTGCACAAGGATCTTATATGGAAAAAAGACATACTAATGTCTTATTTGGAACCTAACTGGCAATCTCTCCTAAAGGCAATCTTTGTCTATATCACCTGTGAAGGTAGATACAACAGGGTTATGTTTTACCACTTTAAGCTATTGAACCATTTCATAGGTAGGTCTCCCATCAATTTGCCTTTCTACCTGCACAAAGCTCTCACAAAAATAGCTAGACAAGTCAAGGCAAAGCCTACCAAAGTGGCCAGCAGGTTGTCACACCAAGGGTTGATTACACTCATTATTAAAGAGTCCTTGAAGAAGAAACAAGTGGATTGTAATTACTTCCTATTTTGGAATGAGTTCCAAACTAATTTTCAATAGGATGAAAAGGGGAAGAAGTTTGTTGCTAAGAAGTCCATCACCCCATAAGAGAAATAGAAGAAAAAAGAAGGCTATCTCAACTCCAAGAGAGCCGACAAAACCATCCTTTGCTAAAAGAAAAAGAACCAAAAGGAAATTACAGTTTAGTAAAGAGGGTGAGCAGACCAAGGACCTCACCGAAGGAGATAACCCCTTGAACTTACCATACAGTGACTCAAAGCCAGAGCAGGAGTTAGCAGAGACATAGGGTGACGAAGAGGTTGAGCAAGTTGCAGAAGATTATCCCAACTTTCCCTCACCAACTCCTCCAGATGAACACAGTCAACCATTAGAAAAATATTCTTCAAGCAAGCCTAAAGCATCCAAGACTCAAAAAATCAATAAACTTCTGAAACAGATATATGAGATGGAATTTTTAGAAAGAGTCATTAAAAAGGAAAATACAGACTTGACTGAAAGAAATGCAAAACTTTTTAACATGAACCAAAGTCTCAAGGAAAAGCATGATAAAATCAAGGACAGGAACAGGGTGCTGATAAGAGAGAACATGAAGTTGTATAGGCAGCTTAGACTTCTGAGGCTAAAGTTAAAAGAGTCTTAACCTCCAACACAGAATCAAATAGGTTTGGAAACTCTAGCCGAGTTAGCTACAACAATGGTGGATATACCATAGTCTTCCACACAACAAGTTAAAGCTCGCAGATCTGTACGAGGAAGAGCTACATCATCGAAGAGGCCTTGAACACTCAACAAAGCATCAAGGTAATCGATTTTTGCAATTTTGAAGTTTTGGACAAAGCTAAGTTTTCGATGGTTTAGGCGAACATGAAGATTGTTCATTAAGAACTGAAAGTAGAGCTTTCGGTAGTTAATTGATCCGGATTTATGTAGGAACACAATGAAATACAGAAATATACATAAACATAGAGATGCATCAGAAATAAGACTTAATTTCATTAATAACAAATGACTGAAATATGCTTACAGATGGAATGGAAATAAACTAGCTAGGGCGCTGGTAGCTTATCTCTGAGAAGAGATGTGGCCGCTACTCGCATCCATGAGAAGATGATTACAATGAGGCTTTGAAGGCCCTTTTACAATAAACGGGAATGCCAAAAGTCCTAGACATCCAAAAAACTAACCCTGGGAGATGAAGCGCCAAAAGTCATGTGGGCCTCGTTTGGGTAAGTTGGTACATCAACTTCCCGGGGTCGTAACTTTTACATACGATCTCCGTTTTAGGCGTATGATATCCCATTGGAAAGATCTATCTGAGGAATACAACATGTTTGACAAAATTTGTGACAAATTTTGCAATCGCAACATACCCCAAAAAACGTCGTTTAGGGCCTCAAAATGGCTCCAGAAGTCCAGGACCCGAAAAACTGCTAAAAATAGTAAACTGTGCGAAAACTAGAAAACTGAAAGAAGCACTGGTGGGGGTCCAAGTGGAATAGGTGGGTGGCCACCAATATCCACCTGGATCATTAATACACCCATAATTCCACTATGTTAACCACTGAAACCTCTAACTGGCTAGAGAAAGTTAAATTTTGCACAGATCGAGGTTTTACTAATCCAAATCATTTGAAAACACCTGTAATGGATAGATGTTGAATTATAGATTCAGATTCAAGATCCATTTTTGGTGTATAAGGATTAGAAAAGGTAACCAAGTTGGTTTTGGTACCTATTTTTGGTGGCAACAAATTAGGATTTTTGCACAACTCAGCAAATTCAAATTTTATCTCTTGGAAGAGTCATCAATCAGCCTTGAAAGGCTATTCTGCACTGCAGAAGGACTCTAAAAGATCTGAAGACCATGAAATGTGGAATTGACCTCATTTTGAGGATCATTCCTTATCTTTTGCAAGTTAGTTTTGACTTTCTATTTTAGGCATATCTGATCCATTAATTTAGGATCTAGATACTGTGTTTTAAAAGTTATAAAGCTAAAAATAGAAGATGAACTAAGGGTTCGATTTTAAGTTCTACATTCTACTGTTTTGTATGAAAGACATTTTCTTTAATATATCAAGCTTGCAAGATTCTTTCATTTGTTATTGTCAAACCCTCCTTCATCTTTGTCTATGCATATGAGTGGAATTCATTCTTTTGTCTCTGTTTAATGGTCCTATGGTAACTTTCATCTTACTTTTGATTGTTAAGCAAGAATCATAAGCATCTTTGGCTAGTTTGTTGACCCATCATATATATGGTTTATGTATGTTTTGGTTAACCGATTGGTTTTCTTATCCATTTGTTATACAAATCTATCTGATAAATAGCTTTTAAAGGCCTTGTACTCCATGAATATAGTTAGACTGTCTTGAAAATACAATCCAGAGATTAAGATATTCATCTTGATCCAAACCCACACCTATTATTGAGAAAATAGTTTCCAAAAAGATTAAGTTACCAGGCATCTCTGACTTACAGCCTAGGAGAGTTTCCTGGAGTGGTAACACTAGGAATGGTTGCGTTAACCTCCACCGAACCTGTACTTTGTTGGATTTAATTG
>ML810358.1:0-18137 GCA_009831015.1 Picea engelmannii
GATTCAGCATTTGTGTTTCAGCATCTACGTTTCAACATCTGAGATTCAGCATCTGTGTTCACCATACACAATCGATTGCCATCAATGACAACCTTGATCATCTGCGTCATCTCTGTTGTAGCCATGCCATCAATGACAACCTTTATCATCTGCGTCATCTCTGTTGTAGCCATATTTCCAACAAGGCCTTTAATTCTTGAAGGTTGAGATCTAGATCTAGTCTATGGACTAGACAACCCATTCAATGTAATTGAATAGGGTAGGTGAGGTTGGAGGGAAGCGCTCTAAGAGCCCCCTCATGTAAAATATCTTGAGATCTCATTTTTGGTAAGTAGAGAAAAGAAGAGAAGGAGCCAAGACTCTGTTAATGTATGAGCTTGAGAACACCCTTGTAAAAACAGGCATTTTCCATATAAAACAAACAACATTTTTTCTTACATATTTTCTATGTTGAATGAATGTCGGTGTGTGTTCTTTATATTCTATGAATGTATGATATATTTGGGAATTTGTAGGGAGTTGTTTGATTTTCAGAATTGAGAGGTTCTTTGTGGTTTCATGCCAGGAGGGCGTAACAGAGTGCTACTGACTCTGAATACCAGTGCATAGAAGTACTTCTGAACTCTACGGATTCAGACAAAGACGTGCCAGGCGGGCACAAAAGTTGAAATCATCAACTTAAGAAAGATCTTGGAGGTTGTTGAATACCTCAGGAGGCAAGGTTTTGGAGAAGAACACAGTTGCAGACATAAACTCTTGTGAGTTCTGTAAATCTCTTCCATGTGGGCATTGAGCAGGTGCAAGGACTACACATAAGACAGAAACTCTGTCGTGAGTTCTGTATAACTCTACCAGGAGGGAATTGAGACAATGTGTAGGTAGGCACAAGAAGAAAGAACTCTTTGAGTTCAGATATTGAAGAAGATGCCATTGAAGGATCTTCACAGGGTTGCTAAACACCCTGAAGACTCAACAATAGGTTGCTTGAGTAGATAGAGTTCTAGGAGGGCATCGGTTTCTCCATCTGAAGGAGAAAGGGAAAAAGGATTGAGTTCCTTAAGAGTCTGAGTCACAGAAAAGATCAGAAGAGATAACACCTTTGTGTGTGTTAAGACTCTACAGAGGTGCAGAAGTCACATAATCATTTTGAGGATTCTAAAGGAGTAAGCTCAGGAGGAGTAGCGTTCTTGTATGCACAGGCGAGAACTCAAAGTTGAAGAGTTCACAAAGGGAAAGGAGACAAAGGTCGAAGCCTTTGAGAATTCAGAAATTCTTCTAAGTCTAGGAAGAAAGCGCCAAAGCTAAGGAGGAGCACAACTACCTTCAGATTCAGCCGAAGAGATCTAGACCGTTGGAGTTTTCCTATGTCCAGAAAGAAGCAGGAGGAGCGCACAGGAAGGACGGATCTGGACCATCAGATCTTGATCCAAATACCCATCAGCCATTGGATTTGACAGGAGTTGTGGAGGGATTAAGTCTTCACAAGAAGAGGTGAAAGTCCTGAAAGGGTTGAAACCAAGAAGTTTAGCATTCAGGAGTTCGGGAGTCCGGAGGATGAAAGTCTGGGCACTCGACATTAGAAATCATGAGGCTGTGAAAAAATCTGAGTCGTCCATCTGCGGGAGGACGTGTGCCATGAGATCCTCTCTATCGGGGATTCGAACATCAGGAGTCATAGGAGGAAGCCTCTTGACTTTGTGACTAGAGAAGTCGTGAGAAGATTGAGATCGTCCATCTGAGGAGGACAAGTGGAAGCGATCAAAGGATCAGTGGAAGTGCCAAAGAAGTCTGAGTTTAGGATTTCATGAACTTGGAGGTTCATAGAGTGAGAGTCCAAGAGTTGGGTGCAGAAGTCCCGAAGTTGTGAATTCGTGATGAGGATGGGAGGACCATTGGATCATGAACCCCATCGTGTATCGTGTATTCAGGGGTTCGGAGGTTGAGAGGACCTCGTCTTGACTATAGAGGTCGCAAAGTGCCAAGAGTCGAGGCACGAGGGAACACATGGCATAACCACAAGTTGGGGCCCGCGTGATTGACAGGTGGACATGGGTCACCTAGAAAAAGGAGTCAACACTCTGTTGAATTCTCGCATATCGTGGATTCACGGGAAAAGAGCGTGAAGGCTTAACGCTTCAACCCGCGAGGTTGCGAATAGAAAAAAAAAATGTCTAGGGAGGAATCAACCTGGCATTGAATTATCGCGTCTCAAGAGATCACAAAAGAAGAGCACGAGGGCTCAACGTTTCAACTACCAAATTTGTGAGGTCACGAGTAACAAGAGGTGTTGGTGTTAAGCCTAGCCAGTGGTCATGCGCAGAGGGTGCTGACAAGGGAAGGAGCTATACCCGTATCATCATTTCAGGTATCATGAATTTGGAAAGGAGGAGTCGAGATTTTTTACTCACGAACTCGCGAGATCGCGAGATTTTGACAAGAGACTTTGGGTTAGGCCCTTGGTCATAGCGCTGTGGTCACTTGGGGAAAAGTGGACCTCACGCCTAGTGTTGTTTGCACAGGGGAGATTCCTGAAGGACATGTGGATCGACTTGGAAGGAGATTCCAGAAAGGAATCGAAAGAGCCGATCCGGCTCGAAGGAGACAAAGAGTGATCCTATGAGAGGATGTTGACCTGAGGGTTGTGGGTCTACGTCATTTTGGTATCAGAGCTTCATTATTTTCTGTAGATTTCAGGCAAGAGAAGCAGGAGGAAAAGGAGCACTTTGATACACATCAAAGTGGTATCAGAGTCGGACTTCATCTGTAGATTTCAGGTGAAGAAAAGAGAAGAAGAAGATAATCAGGAGGACTGTGGATGAAGTTGGAAACACTCAAGGCTGCAGAGTGAGAAGGAGATTTTCTAGCAGGGTAGACAAGAACAAAAATATGGCTACTAAATGCTACACGAGTGCTAGAAGGAAAGACCCAGAGCTGATGAGCAAAGAAAAATGGGATGAAGAACTTGTTGAGATGAACGCGAGGATGGATGAACTTGCATTGGAGATGCAAAAAAATGCCAAGTCGAGATGGGTATATGAATGGCCCATGAAGATGAGAGAAAAATGTACAGTCAAGAAGTTGATGGTCAAAAGACAGTGCAGACTGTTAAGAAGGTGGTTGAGGCATGCTGAAAACCTCAACAGACCAGAAGAAAGGGTTCAGATATGTGAACCAGAGACTGGGAGAAATCTCAGTGATGCTGAAGATGAATGGGGATTAGCTGAAGATATCAAGGACTGTCATGAGGATAGCCCAGAAATTCCCAATTTCTAGGTGGGAAAAGAGTTGAGATCGTTGGGGGATCTCACAGACTGTCATGAGGACAACCAAGAAATTTCATGTTTCCAAGAGGGCAATAAGATGAGATTACTGTGTGATCTCATGGACTACCAGGAGGCTAGCCAAAAAATTCCAATTTACCAGGTGAACAAGGGAATAGAGATGAGACTATATGAAAGTATCATGGACTCATAGGTAAGTTCAGGACAGCAAGGGTTGCTGATGAAGATGGGATCAGTTGATCTCATAGCCTACCAGGGAAGCAGCAAAGAAGTCCCATATTGCTAGGTGGGAAGGGATAAGCAGATGAGGCTACATGAGGATCTCATAAACTCAAAAGTGAGTTTGAATCAGCTTAAGGAGCTGACAAAAGAGGAGGATCTGAGGAATCTTCTAATGATTGGGGGAATCGAGATATTCCTACCATTTTCCCAAGAGGAGGCAGAAGTATGTGTTGCAGATGTTGAGGCAGCAACAATAGAAGAAGGACAACTAGTTGAGACTGTCAGGAAGGAAGCATTGGAGAATACTTTGGAAGCTACCCAAGGAGAAGGAGATGATGAGCGTTCTGAGGAGTGGCTCAATACTTTCAGTTAGGTAGCTAAAAGGAATGCAACATGGGAGTTCACAGAAGAAGAAGAAGAAGAAGAAGATAACATTAGTTTGGCTGATCTGTATGAGAAAATTGAATCCATGGAAGAGAGGGTGAAAGTGCAGAGTGTGCACATCCAATAGGCGAAGTTGGAAGCAGCTGATGAAGCAGGCATGAGAGATCATTGCGATCTACTAGACTACAGAAAAATTTTGCAGCCGAGGAGACTGCATGACCAGAGCTAGCCACTGGAGCAGTTGGATGAAGTGATGGAGATGATCAGGGAGATGATGATCAGGTTAGCAGAGACTACCAGCGAGGAGCAGATGAGTAGAGAAGTAGAAGCAATAGCAGTAGTAGAAGCAACGTAGTAGTAACAACAACAACAAAGAAGTGGAGCGAGGAGACTCCAGACAATTGTTTGGGATCCAAGAGGATTTCCACAACTCAGAGTGGAAGCTCATGAGCAGGAGCTCATGAATTTTGCAGTTGAGGAGTATGATGCAGTAGCATCTCTCCACGTCATCCAGCGAGCCAGCTATCCATGTTAGTGGATTCAAATCATGTGTTCAAGAGAGGCGCAGCCATCATTTAAAACTTGAATGAATGTAATTTAATGTTTTAGGTTGGTGAGCCGAGAGGTCGTGCTTTGCACAGGCGTAGAAGTAGGTAGGCCTTTAATGCTTGAAGGATGAGATCTAGATCCAATCTATGGACTAGACGACCCATTCAATGTAATTGAATAGGGTAGGTGAGGTCAGAGGGAAGCACTCTAAGATCCCCCTCATGTAAAAGATCTTGAGATCTCATTTTTGGTAAGTAGAGAAGAGAAGAGAAGGAGCCGAGACTCTGTTAAAGTCTAAGCTCTAAAACACCCTTGTAAAAATAGGCATTTTCCATTTAATACAAACAATAGTTTTTCCTGCATATTTTTTGTGTTGAATGAATGTCTGTGTGTGTTCTTTATATGCTGTGAATGTATGATATATTTGGCCATTTGCAGGGAGTTGTTTGATTTTCAGGCTTGAGAGGTTCTTTGTGGTTTCATGCCAGGAGAGCATGACATAGTGCTATGGACTTTGAATACCAATGCACAAAAGCACTTTTGAACTCTGCGGATTCAGACAAAGGCATGCCAGGCGGGCACAGAAGCTAAAATCATCAACTTGGGAAAGATCTTGGAGGTTCCTGAATACTTCAGGAGGCAAGGCTATGGAGAAGAACACAGTTGCATACAAAAACTCTTGTGAGTTCTGTAAATCTCTACCAGGTGGGCATTGAGCAGGTGCAAGGAGTGCACAGAAGACAAAAACTCTGTCATGAGTTCTGTACAACTCTGTCGGGAGGGCATTGAGACAGTGTGCAGGTAGGCACAAGAAGAAAGAACTCTTTGAGTTCAGAGATTGAAGAAGATTCCATTGAAGGATCTTCACAGGGTTGATGAACACCTAGAAGACATAGCAATAGGTTTCTTGAGCAAATAGAGTGCCAGGAGGGCATTAGTTTCTCCATCTGAAGGAGAAAGGAAAAAAGGATCGAGTTCCTTAAGAGTCTGAGTCATAGAAAATCTCAGAAGAGATAGCACCTTTGTGTGCATGAAGACTTTGTACAGGTGCAGAAGTCACAGAATCCTTTTGAGGATTTGAAAGGAGTAAGCTCAGGAGTAGTAGCATTCTTATACGCACAGGCGAGAACTCAAAGTTGAAGAGTTCGCAGAAGGAAAGGAGACAAAGTTCGAAGCCTTTGTGAATTCAGAAATTCTTCTAAGTCTGGGAAGAAAGTGCCAAAGCTCAGGAGGAGCACAACTGTCATCAGATTCAGTTGAAGAGATCTGGACCGTTGGAGTTTTCCTATGTCTAGAAAGCAGTAGGAGGAGCACACAGGAAGGATGGATCTAGACCGTCAGATCTTGATCCAAATACCTATCAGCCATTGGATATGACAGGAGTTGTGGAGGGATTAAGTATTTGCAAGAAGAGGTGAAAGTCCTGAAAGGGTTGAAAGTGGGAAGTTCGGCATTTGGGAGTTCGGCAGTTCGGAGGACGAAAGTCTGGGCACTCTACATTAGAAATTGTGAGGCTACGAAAGAATCTGAGTCATCCATCTGCGGGAGGATGCATGTTGCGAGATTCTCTCTATCAGGGATTCAGACATCAGGAGTCAGAGGAGGAAGCCTCTTGACTTCACGAGTGGAAAAGTCATGAGAAGTTTGAGACCGTCCATCTGAGGAGGACAGGTGGCAGTGATCAAAGGATCGACGAAAGTGCCGAATAATTCTGAGTTTGGGATTTCGTGAACTCGGAGGTTCGCAGAGAGATATTCCAAGAGTTGGGTGCAGAAGTTGCGAAGTTACGAAATCGCGAGGAGTAAGGATAGTTGTTATCGAACTAATCGGTAGGTGCAGACACTGACAGATCTCCCTAGATCCACCTGGATCTAGAACAAAACAAGGCAGGACATGACTCTTTCCCTAAGTTTTGACCATTGAATTAGCTAGTAGTAAGGAACAAGTAACGTACCTTAGTATCACTTCCTAGGGTCTCTGTTGCTCCCACTTCACTCTGGTGCTCTCATGAGTTCAAGACCAAGACAACACAAACCAACCAACGTGAAGATGGAAAAATATATTCAACTGTCAACTTATGTGTATGATCAAGGAATTACACAATAAAGTGAGAATATATTTTTGGGAAAGGGACATGCCATTGTATCATATTAATTGAAAGTAAATATTACAACCTGATAGCCTTGATGTCGCAAGCTTCCTTTCGATGACTCTTGGCTCCAACACACACACACTTGATCAATCCTTGCATGAAGAAGATCAAATCCTCTTGATAGACTTGCTAGAGTCTCCAAGTTGTTGTTCAAGCTAAGTCCTTTGCACAATTCTTTCACCAATTCTCCAATGAATCTTGCTTAACCTTTTCCATGAGAATTCCCTCAATATATAGGAGAGAATGAGATAGTTACTTGGATAAGAATGATCCCACAATATCAGGGAATCCAGTACAAGGATAACCATTCGAATGCCAACCCATTCTTCTAGAAGATTCCCTTCTAGAACCATCGAGAATTCATCTTTTTCCATGCTTTAGGACGAGTTCGCACCCTAGCTATTCAGCACAGTGTGAGAAGTTCGCACCCTGGCTTAAGGAAGCCTGCAAGAATGGGTCATTCTCGCACCCTAATATATTAGCAGTCTACAAACCCTCTTCAAAAGTGAGTTTTCTGGGAAGAGATGAAGGTAACTTTTCTCAGGAGAAATTTCTTATGAAGAGCCTGAGTACACCATCATTAATACACCATCATGATGACCAAAATCATGGGTAACAACAGTCATTGTATCTAGAGGACGGGAGGACCGTTGGATTGGGAACCCCATCACGTATCGCGTATTCGAGGGTTTGGAGGTTGAGAGGACCTTATCTCAACTGTAGAAGTCGCAAAGTGCCAAGAGTCGAGGCATGAGGGAACACATGGCATAACCACAAGGTCGGGCCCATGTGATTGACAGGTGGACATGCGTCGCCTAGAAAAAGGAGTCAACACTTCGTTGAATTCTCTCATCTCAGGGATTCGCAGGAAAAGAGCGTGAAGGATCGACGCTTCAACCTGTGAGGTTGCGAATAGCAAAAAAAAAATGTCTAGGGAGGAGCCAACCCTGCGTTGACTTATCGCGTCTCAGGAGATCACAACAGAAGAGCACGAGGGATCAATGTTTCAACTGCCAAAGTTGCGAGGTAACAAGTAGCGAGAGGTGCTAGTGTTAATCCTAGCGGGTGGTCACGCGCGAAGGGCGCTGACAAGGGAAGGAGATATACCTGTATTGACATTTTAGGTATTGTGAATTTGGAAAGGAGGAGTCGAGAGTTTTGACTCACGAACTCGCGAGATCATGAGATTTCAACAAGAGACTTTGGGTTAGGCCCTTGGTCATAGCGTTGTGGTCACTTGGGGAAAATCAGAGCTCATGCCTAGTGTTGTTTGCACAGGGGAGCTTCTCGAAGGACCTGTGGATCGATTTGGAATGAGATTCCAACAGGGAATCCAAAGAGACAATCTGGCTCGAAGGAGACAAAGAGTGATCTTGTGAGTGGATGTCAACCCAAGGGTTAGGGGTCTACGTCAAATAGGGTTGTGGGAAATCCATTATGGAAAGAAGCCATGCAGAAGGAGTATGAATCACTCCTAAACAATCAGACTTCTCATCTGGTTCCACTTCTACCAGAAAGGAATATTTTCAGGTGAATATGGGTCCACAGGTTCAAGAGGTATAAGGCTCGACAGGATGACAAAGGACTTCATCAGATAGATAAATATTTCTACATCTTCACGAATACTTTCAGTGAGCAGAAGTTTCAGACTTTGCAGGATCGTCTTGAAGTGAAGAAAATAGTTGCCTAACAACTGCCATTTTTTTCTTTTGATACATTATCTTTTGAGGGGGGGGGGTTTGTTCCCACATGGTTTTCCCTCTTTTATCACTTGTATTCAGTGTTCATTAGTTGCATTGTACATGAGTACCTAAAATGTCCTAGTAGCCTCGACTAAGGTTTTACTCCATAGTGATGTTCAGGAGGGGTGTTGGAGAAATTTCAATTTTCGACACACTAGTTTAGTGGGAGTTAACTGACTAGTTCTATTTCAGACTTTCAATTATTACCATCACTATTATGCATGCATGCATTCCTAAGGAAAACTATCTGCTTGATTACTATGCTTAATTATGGAATGTTTTTCCCTATATATGAGTGTATTCCCCTCATTCATTGTATCATATTGATCATGACCTATGTATCAATCATCATCTCATTGGAGTAGTGTGAATATATTTTCTCATTCTTCCATATTCAATCTCTTTTACTTTATTGATATGCTTTGTTTGTACCTTCTTTAGCTAGATATCCTATGCAAGTTTCCATGAAACACTGGCATTTGAGACTTCTGACATTAGTGATGAGGAGACTACAGTAGGAGAAGTTGTTGATAAATCCAAAGAATTCCTCTTTTATGAATAAATAACTCATTTACTTGGGTTTTGTGATATCTTCAAATGAATTGAATATGGATCTAGAGAAGGTGAAAGAAATCAAATAATGGCCATCACCAAGGAGTATGTTTGAAGTAAGAATCTTACATGGATTAACGAGTTTCTATAGGAAGTTCATTAGAGATTTCAGTGGAATTTGTGCAACAATGATGGATACAGTGAAGAAGAGGCACAAATATTTTAAATGGATAGAGGAGGTCGAGAGGAGATTCAATATATTGAAAGAGAATATAACAAAACGACCAATTTTGGTCTTACGAAATTTTGGAAAGACTTTTCAATTGAGATTTGATGCAAGTGGAGTTGTAATTGGAGCAGTCTTGAGCCAGGATAATAAGCCAGTTGCATACTTCAGTGAGAAGATGAATGAGACTAAGAGAAAGTACTCCACATATGATAAAGAATTTTATGCCATAATTCAAGCCTTGAAGAAATGGAGGCACTACCTTGTTCCAAAGGAATTTGTCTTGTATAGTGATAACCAGGCTTTACAATTCATAACGAGACATGAAAATTGAATCAGAGACATGCAAAGTGGATTGAGTTTATGCAGAATTTTACTTTTGTCATAAAACTTATTTCTAGAAATTCTAACAAAGTTTTTGATGCATTAAGCAGGAGATGTTTGATTCTGCAAGAGTTTCAGGTGAATACCTTAAGGTTTGAACACCTTAAGGAAATGTACAGTGATGATCCAGAATTCAAGAAAGCATACGAAGCATGTATAAATCCTATGTTGAGAGACAGAAGCCAGTGGAAAGAGTATATGATTCAAGAGGTATTGTTGTTCAAGGGAAATCAATTGTGCATACCAATATTCTCAATGAGGGATAACCTTTTGAAGGAAAAGGATAGTGGAGGATTGGCTGGACATTTCGGCCATGATAAAACATTTGCACAGTTGAGAAATTCATATTACTGGCTAGGTATGAGGACAAAACTGATAAAGTTTCTAAAGAGTTGTAGAATTCTCCAACATGCAAAAGGAAAAAGACATAACGTTGTATTTTTGTTATGCATAATTTTGGTTGTCATGATGATGTGATGATGTTGGTGAACTCATGCTCTTCATTAGAACTCTTTCCTGAGAAAAGTTACCTTTGTCTCTTTCCAGAAATCACACTTTTAAGGGAGGTTCACAGGCAGACAATACATTTGCCTATGAGAATGTATGATTCTTGCAGGATGCATTAAGACAGAGTGTGAGGGGTTCGCACTGTACCTAACTGCTAGGGTGCGAACATCTTCTAAAGAATGGAAAAACTCGAACCTTCTAGAATGGAATCTTCTAGAAGGATGAGATGGCATTCGAATGGTTATCTAAGTACTATCTTTCCTGATATCTTGGGATCATTCCTATCCTTGTAACTAATCCATTCTCCCTTATAAATTGATGGGATTCTCATTGAAAAGTTTAGGAAGAAAACTAGCAAGAGATTTATTAGAGAATTAGTGGAAGATTGTATGAAGGACTGATGCTACAACAGCTAGAGACACCAACAAGGTTATCAAAAGTAGTTGATCTTCTTCATGCATGAGCAAGTGTGTGTGTTAGAGCTAGGAGCCATCGAAAGGAGACTTACAACATCAAGGCTCAGGTTGTAATTCTTACTTTCTATCAATTTAATACAGTAATATGTCCCTTTTCCATAAAGCCAATGTCACTTTATTGCATAACTCCTTGATCATATGCATAGATTAACTGTTGAATATATTAAGTTGTTTTCACTTCAATTGGTTTGAGCTATCCTGGTCTTGATGGCACAAGAGCATTGGAGCGAAGCTTGGAACAACAAAGACCCAAGGAAGAGATCATCAGGTATGTTCATGATTCTTGCATCCTAGTTCATTCAATAGTCTAAATCTAGGGAAAGAGTATTATTCTGTCCTGTTTTGTTCTAGATCCAGGTGGATCTAGGGAGATCAGTTTTTGTCCGCACTTACGGATCAATCCTAAAACAATTGTATCAACCATTTTCAATACCAGAGAGGCCTTGGGATGCAATAAGCATAGATTTTGTGTTGGAAATGCCAATAACACAAAGAGGATGTGATTCCATATTTGTGGTGGTGGATATATTTTCAAAGATGGCACACTTTATCCCATGCTAGAAAACTAGTGATGCAACACATGTTGCAAATTTTTTTTTTTCAAGGAAGTTGTTCGACTTCAGGGATTACCAAAAAGTATTTTCTCAGATAGAGATACCAGATTCATTGGTCATTTCTAGAGAACATTGTGGAAGAAGTTGGGGACATATTTGTCCTTCATCTCATCTTATCACCCACAGACATATGGAAAAACTAAGGTGTTGAATAGAAGTTTGGGAAACTTATTGAGGAGTTTGGTCACTGAGCATCATATTCAGTGCGATCAGATTCTGCCATAAGCATAATTTGCATACAATGACTCACCAAACAGGAGCACTCGAAAGAGCCCATTCCAAATACTATATGGAATGAAGCCAAGAGGCATAGTTGAATTGAGAGACTTGGAACATAGTGAGATCAGAAGCGCTAGAGAAGAATATTTTTCTAAATAAATGCAAAAGCTCCATAGCCAGATCAAATACCAGTTGCAGAATTCTAGACGAGAGTACAAGCACAGAGTTGATCAACATCATAAAGAGCTTCAATTTCAAGTAGGAGATCAAGTTCTAGCACATCTCAAGAAAAAAAGGTTCCCAAGGGTAACACATAACAAGTTGAGGATGAAGAATATAGGACCTTGTAAGATCTTAAGGAAGTTTGATGAAAATGCCTATGAGATAGAGCTACCATATGATGTGTGCATATCACCCATATTCAACATATCAGACCTGTATCCTTACAGGGAAGATGACACAGAGAGATCAGAAGATCAGGAGAAGATTCAGTCGGAAAAGCAGATGATTGTAGCATAAAAACCACAGATGGAGAAGATAATTTATCAAAGGATTGGAAATAAGACCAGGAGGAAGACCTATTTTGAATATTTTGTCAAGTGGAAGGGACACTATATAGAAGATGCCAGTTGGGAAAATGAAGTTGATATCTAGAAACATGGAAATTCAGTGCACGAGATTATGGAGAGGAGTCCATGATTTTTTTTCCAGGGGAGTATAATGCAGGATCATCGTTAGCAAGCATGCATGGAGAGACAACTCAGTTCCTTAGTGCATCATTCAATCATTTTAAAATCTTAACCACAAGTGTTTCATGCAAATATTTTTGAAATGATTGGAAACTAAAGAAGATCAAACACTTGGGAGTTGAATGATCACGAGTGATCTGGGAGTTTCTCTCCTATTCTTGAATGTAATAAAACTCAGGTATCATTTATTTTTATTTTTCGAGAAGATGAGTAGTCAGAGGGAACCCTAAGAACCCTCTGAGATAAATAAAGGTGTTGTATGCCCGAATGAGGTTGCTGCAAGTTAGTAGGAGATTGTTGTGATTTAGTTGTTGCTGAGTTTTTAGTTGTTGTTTTATCATAGTTGTATTCATTTAATTTTAAATGATTATAACAGAGGAAAACTAATCCAATGCATAGTGTTTCTATTGTTTACAATTCCCTGTTTTCATGAATGAATGAGTTATGTTGTTGAGTAGATGAAATTGTGAAGTGTTTAGATAAGTTTTGATTATTATCTTATTTAAGTTCATGAAAGGTTTGCATAGAGTCTGCAAGGAGTGATTTGAGAGAGTTTGTTTCGACTTAGAATCTTAGAAGAGATAGCGTGAAACTTTCCCTTTGCAAGGAGTGCAAAGTGACTACTGCAAGGTGTGCACAGTCGTCCGCAAGAACTTAATTCTTGTGTGATAAGCTATTGCAAGGAGTGATGGATTCTGTTTCAATTCATAAGCTGAGAAGAGATAGCGTAAAATTTCCATTTGCAAGGAGTGAAAAGGGATTGGTTCAAGGTGTGCACAGTCACCCATAAGAAGCTAATTCTTGTCTAAGAATTTGTTGCAAGGAGTGCACAAATACAAAATTCTTCAAGAGAGATAGAATTTGTTGAAATGAGAGATAGCGTGAGAAATGTTCAAGGGGAACAAAGTTATGAAAATTTCATGATTGATCGACTAAGATGTGTTCGAGAGGGAGAGGGATCATTCTAGGTCGTTGGATCTGGGCAAGGTGCACAAGATTTAAGTCTTTGTGTGCACACCTGAGTGAGGATTCGCCGAAGTCCCAAAGAGGCTAGGGACCATCCATCATCCAGGGGGATGGGTGGCACAAGATCTATAACTTTGAAAGTTTGTAGACAATGAGAGAGAAAAATAGTCAAAGTGGATCCTGTTCATTGGTCTACACGGTATATGTGTCAATATATCTGAGACTTCGGGGAAAGTCACTTCGAGGATTTCAGTTGAGGATTCGAAATTCCTGAACCCTGAAGTGCCGAAGTAAATCGAAGTCATTTGATTCAGAAGGACACATGGCAAAGATCATTGTCTTTGGGTGAAATCACTCCGGGAGGAAGTGAAGACTAAGAGTTAAAAATCTTGAAGCCCGAAGAGCCGAAGTGAACCACAACCATCCATCTATGAGGGACACGCTTCGATAGATCATTGTCTTCGAGTGAAATAACTCCGGGAGAATGCAATGACTGAGAGTTGAAACTTCTAACTCCCAAAGATCCGAAATGAACCACGATCGTCGATCTGTGAGGGACACGCATCGACAAATCATTGTCTTTGGGTGAAAGCACTCTAGGAGAAAGCGGAGATTGAGAGTTGAAACTCTCGAAGCCTGAAGAGCATAAGTGAACTACAAGCATTGATCTGTGAGGGAAACGCGTCGACAGATCGTCGATTTTAGGTGAAAGTACTGTGGAGGAAGAAAGAGTTGATAGTTGAAACTCCTGAAGCCCGAATCGAGAAATCAACCATAGTCATCGGTTTGGAAGGAGGGAACACGTCGATAGATTGTGGAGATTTGGGAGTGTGCATGAAAGGAGGAAAAGGGTCGATGAGTGATATTTGACCAAGTCAGAAAGAGGACATATTTCAACCATCGATCAAGAGGCAACACCTCAGATCTCAAGATTGATGGTCATGCTTAATTGCAGGGACAGAAGGTGCTCGAGTTTTATAAATCTTAGAGCGGGCCGCAATAAATAACAATGTATTTCCATAGCGGTACATGGAAACTGCTAGTGAATTGTGGGGAGAAAAGAGGTGTGGTCTCAAACCACTCTAGGTTTCCCCACAATCGCATGATTACATGAGGACATAGGCCGACATCACATATGGGAGAGGGATAACATGAGAGGAGCTAGCGCCTGAAACTTGATATTTTAGTAGCGCGAAGGAAGAGGTTGTTGGTGACATAGAACCTGCACTAGAAGACTGGAAGGACCTGTGTTAAATCACAAGTGAGACCATTAAGGTTTTGAAGAGCTGATTTGGCTCAAAAATCAAAGTTCCTTGACCGGGAGGTCATGCATCCCCTTATGAGAGAAAGGGGGTCTACATCAGCTACTCCTGGTGGACTGTTTACACCTAGGCTCATGTACTATTCCATTGCACGGTCTCTTAGGTGATAGCTAATTGCGCGAGTTTTGTATTTGTTATCACTCCAAGAAACTCCTTAGGGTTGTAGGCTAAGAATGCTTGGTAACTTAAGAATATGGTAGATTTTGTATTCTTGGAACAATAGGATAACTCAATAGCTGATGAAAAGGACCACTTCATACATTTGAATAAGACAATGCTTTCAGAACTCAATGATTAGAAAACAAAGTTTGAATAGGAGATGAAGAATACTAGTCTAGATAACCAAATACAACAATGTGCAGGGTCATACAAGATATCAATAAAACCTTTAGTTCAAGTTCACGAGCTTAATAAGAAGATAACAGTTCTTAGAAGCTGAGCTAAACTGAAATAAAGTACAAAATGATGAAAATATGAGAAAATCTATCATTGAAAACAAAAGAGGATTGTGATTCTATTATGAATAAAGAGTCTAGTACAATAGCCAAAAAATGTCTCCTAGATTACCCCCCTTTAGTGTTCCAAATGTCTTTGACTTTATAGCCTTACAAGATGAAATCTAGATCCTTGAAAGATGGATCAGATTTACTAAAAATAGTCAAATCAAAACAAATACAAGAAGTGTAGGATGAGATCCTATAAAAATGGATCTAGAATACTAAAAATGGAAAATCAAAACAAAATAGGAAAAGGTCCTATCTAATGATCTCTAAGAGTAGTAGATTTATAATGAAGTGCAGTTTTAGCCTCCCAAGGCTGTTTGATTTGGTCCTCCAAAGATAAAATTCGAATTTGGTGAAGTGTGCAAAAACCCTGATTTTCTGCCTTTGAAAAAGATGTTAAATGTAGTTGAAAAACCTCCTTTTGACCTTATCCCTCAAAACTAGCCTTTGAATCAGACTTGATAATTCAACACCTGTCCATTTGAAGTGGTTTCCAACCATTCAAACTCAAAAAATCCCGATCTGGGCAAAAATTCGGTTATTCTGGCCATGACAGGCTTTCACCAGCTAATTTACTCGAAAATTCGCTCCTTAGCTGGTGAAAAGCAGAGCTTTCACCAGCTAACTAGCAAAATTCAAGACGAGTTAGCTGGTGAAAGCGCATATTTTGTAAAAATCAAATTTCTCAGTCATGGAGAGTTCATTTTACATGCTTGAATAGTCGATCGACATCTACAAATCCTAATCTTTCCAATGGTGCTTTCAAATATACATTTGGAGCTCAGGAAGCTAGTCAAAGTTTCCCTACAATATTAGGCATCATTCTGTAAAAAATGCCAGTGTATTTTTTATCGCTAACATCTTGCTCCAATTGGGATGGAGACCTCCCTGCGAGGTCTCCAAGAACCTGGAAGGCCCTGTGCCTTTAGTATTGGGCATGGAGTCATTCAACCTTTACAATTTATCATCTGGCTATTTTCCAAAGTTTGTTGTTGTCTTTCCCAATCTTCTTTATCTGTAGCATGTCTACTTCAAACTCCCCTGGAAATGTTGTTTGCACCTTGACATGGCATCCGTTGTGGCAATATCTTCATTAAGAAGAAAATTTTTGAACATAGGCAGGATGGTGAGATATGTAACCATGGTTTTGAAAATTCCAGGATAACTTCAAGCTTGAAATGAGAGTATTGCAGGTAGCTTGAGGTCTTTGACTTCTCATTTTCCAGCAGCTTCAGATATGAAGCATTTGTCTTGAGATGACCTGGTGTGTTGAATCAAACACTTCACCCTGCTCAGTTTCTTCGAAGAGCATCATTGCACCTTGTGAACCAATGTCCATCTCTATTTCGATATCCATATCAATGCAAGTTGTTCAGTCATGTCCTTGCCTTGAAAGGACTCTGGAAGAATATTTTCAGAAGATAACTGATCCATATTGAATTAGAAGACTAAGCCAACCACCTAGGTCCTCTGAAATAAAATGTACCAAAACCCAATATATATTGCCACAAATCTAGATATTGGCTGCCTAGCCATGATGAATATAAATATGAGAGGTCTTCTTCCTCCTATAAGCCCATGGCTCAAAACCTTGTCTTTTTCAATTATCTCCTCCTGTTTCATTAAATCTTGCACAGAGATACCCGCATCTCATAATAGACCATTTTTAATATGATCGTCTGTCAGTCCTGTGTTGTTGTTTCTTAAAGGACATATTCTATCCTGCCATTCGACAACATCCCTTGATGGGACAATGCTATCAACTCCACTCTTTAGTGCTTGTTCTGGCCCTTTGCAAGGAAAATCAACAGAGGTTTCCAAAATAGTTTTATTTTGACAAACAGTTTCCGTAGGATTTAGCTGCATGTTATGAGCAATATTGAAGCTAACGTCTTGAGTGGATAGATAACCACCAGTTCTATCCATGCATACTTTAGCATCCTTCAAGTAGTTCACATGTGTTTGCTCAAAATCTGGCTTAGAATTTTGATGACAATATTCAATATGTGCAACCTTGACTCTTTTATTCAAAGCCTGTCTCTCAATCTCTTGAGATTCCATGTGTGCTTTTGCCAAGAAAAAATCTTTACTTTCCTGAATTGGAAATTGTTTCTTGCTTCCTTCTCCTTTTAAGGAATAATAGTTGTTGACTCTGCGATGCCTGCTGTATGTAATTTTACAAGTGGCATACCGTGAGCTAAAAACGACCAATCATTCTCTACCATGGAATGCTTTTTGTGGATCCTTGCTATCAATAATAGAATGATGAGGAAAATCATATGGCATGTCAACGAAATTCAAACCTCTTGCACTGAGTATTTTGAGCAACTCTTCATGGACAATTGCATTACCTTCTAGGGTGAGGTGTAAACCATCACTCAAATATTTTTGTTGCCAGCCGACAGTTTCCTGCATTCTTGACCACAAATCAATAACTGGAACCCCAGACTCAATTGCGACTTCTATACAAGATTTGGCATAAGTCCCTGTGGTTTCATTAGTTCATTCTGGTAGCTCAACAACATTCTCTCCATAGATAGCTCTTGCATACTACCTGTCGCCATTTTCATCAATGGGAGGAGGTGTGATTAGCACTACTAGCATCAAGTCCGAGCAATTGAGGGGGAAGATATTGTCGAGAAGTAACAGAGCCCATAGTGTATTGTACCCACCATATCCCCGCAAAAAAATATTGGCCTGACGAGAGTAACAATCAGCAAGAATTGATCCCCATCCACCCGGCCTAAACGACTGTTCAGTGATGGAGTCTCCGAACAGTACAAATTGAGGATGCATCATAGCGACGATGCTTATCACTGATCATTTCCCGTTGGGCCTTTTTCTTATAGGGCAATTCGATTGGAGATCATCAAATTATATAATCGAATGGGGATTAAATGAGGGAAGGTCCTGAAAAGTTAATGTTCCACTTGGAACTGATCTTGTATCCTGTCCCTTTCCTGATCGAATATGCCTTTGGAGCTTCAATTCATTATCTTTTGTTGCAATTTGCTTTCTCAAGTTCTCCAAGTCAATGCCACTGGGTTTAGTTACAGATGAGCTAGGCTTGAAAAGATGTTCCTGAACAATTAAGCCATTGTGGCCAACAATAGGCTTTCAATTATAAGAGGACTGCTGAGGTGGACCCTCTCCAGACACCATAGAAGTCACCCCACAGACTTGCACTGCACTTGACATGGTTGTATGAATTGTAGCTAACTGCTTCTGCATCATAGCCATTTGATTATGCATCCCTGGGGTTTGTTGTGATGTTGTTGTAAAATGGAAC
>ML810358.1:21273-39316 GCA_009831015.1 Picea engelmannii
CCAAAGATAAAATTCGAATTTGGTGAAGTGTGCAAAAACCCTGATTTTCTGCCTTTGAAAAAGATGCCAAATGTAGTTGAAAAACCTCTTTTTGACCTTATCCCTCAAAACTAGCCTTTGAATCAGACTTGATAATTCAACACATGTCCATTTGAAGTGGTTTCCAACCATTCAAACTCAAAAAATCCCAATCTAGGCAAAAATTTGGTTATTCTGGCCGTGATAGGCTTTCACCAGCTAATTTACCTGAAAATCCGCTCCTTAGCTGGTGAAAAGCAGAGCTTTCACCGGCTAATTAGCAAAATTCAAGACGAGTTAGCTGGTGAAAGCACGGATTTTTTAAAAATCAAATTTATCAGTCATGGAGAGTCCGTTTTACATGCTTGAATAGTCGATCGACATCTATAAATCCTAATATTTCCAATGGTGCTTTCAAATATTCATTTGGAGCTCGGGAAGCTAGTCAAATTTTCCCTACAAGATTAGGCATCATTCTTTAAAAAATGCCAGTGTATTTTTTATCACTAACAATATCCTCATATGTGATCTCCTTTTCTTCCTAGATCTTCTCATAGATGAATAAGTGTTTTTCATGGTCCTCAGATGCCTCTCCCCAAAATTTTGGTAATCTGATCGTGGGATCATGTCCTTCCATTTTGAACTATGTTGAACTACTGCCTTTGCTTGGTGTAGATAATTGACCGTTACTTCCTAAATTGGCTCCCCCAATTGATGCTCCTTGATTGGATCCATTCCATGTTGTTTTTATTCCACTAAATTTTCGTTGTGTAAACATTGGTGTTCTTTCTGGTGTATTAGTCACACATAAGGTTGTAGGTTCCACACTAATGTTGATTTGGATTGGAGTTCTTCCTTTTGTCCTTAACCTTGGACCTCCTATTTTCCTTTCATATGTTGCATGTAGGATTTCCTCAATCTATTCCACAGCCCGGAGATCCTATATCTCTTCTTCATCACTTGTCAATCCCTCTTTGTCGACTATGGCTCTCTTCTTTTTATTCATCTTATATTGGTAGGGTTCTCCACTGGGTGTCTTTAGAGTTGTTTACATTATCTTCTTTATATCATATCCCTCCATCATGATTGGGTCCATGGTCTCCTACTTATTTCCCTTATCCATCTCTTCCTCCATTTATGAACCTCCTATTAGTGATTCCCCCCTTCCTCAATTCACACAGATAAGTCTAGTTGTTTGAATCCATGGTAATCACACCATTTTCATACAATAAAATCTTGCTTAAAGTATACAGTGATCTGATGTACCTACCTATGGGTCCTTTTATAAAATCATCCTATGTTGTTGTGTAAGACTTCATGGTATCTGTTAGCCCCACCATTTTTCCTTCAGTTAGGGTCTTTCTAGTCAAGTCATGGCTTGTATGTCAAGGTACGTAAGGTCAAGTACTTAACAACAGAGGGGTTGAAGTCAGAAAGTGGTCGGTTGGCCCTTGGAGTCAGGAAGGGATGTCAAAGTCAAAACATGTGTCAATGGTATGGGTATGTTGTTCCCAGAGAGTCGGGTCTTGTTAAAAATGGAGTCTCTACGTGCCCCAAGTCGAGTCAAGTATTTAATAGAAGTCATGTTGGCAAGTGAATTAACCATTATTAGCTCATTATGAAGGCTGGGAGAATGAAAAATCACAGCGTGTGTATCATGTATGCCCTGCAACCCTTATCGCCTATACTTTACACGCGGGGATGTGCTATGGAAAATATGCAGTTCGGTTCGAAAAATCCAGTCTCCATGAATTTATTATTCCTTGGAATGATTCCTCCTTCTACCCGATCTGTTATAAATTCCATATTCTCTACACCCATTTTATTCATGAAATAAGGTTCATGCATTGTTTCTAATTTTTCTCGCAAGCCCAGGTTGATCGAATTTTATGGATCCACCATGCGCAAGATAAATAATGGTCACACCATGGAGACCTCCCAAAACATAATAAAGGGAACGTGAAGTGGCATAATCATTGGGCCCAAGCCCCAAAGTGATTTGGATTCATTCTTACTCACAACAGGCTATCCCAAGGACCTCAAGGGAGTTTTCCCTTTTCCCGCAGAAACGATGATATCACACCACGCGGAACCTAGAGTGGAAGGACTTGTGTAGAAAGGAAGTACATTAGAAGCCTATCTCCCCAACAACAGATACCTTGGAGAAGGGGCAAGGCAAGGAGGAACAAGGAAGTTGGGGAAACCCAAGTCCGAAACAAGCCGCACGTAAGATGGGTTGCTAAAGAATTACTTATGCACGTTTTTCGATTGAAACTTATTGAAGGTACATGCCAAGAAAGTGGGAGAAGAATGAGGAGGATGGATGTCATGGGTACTAATGTTGAAGATCCATCTCAGCAGTTGAAACAGGCAAAAATAGCTATCACTGAACTTTACCAGGAAAATAGGGAGATGAGACAAAAGCTAGTGACAAAGACCGTTGAAGTGTAGTATACAATCGTACAGCTGTGCAAAATGCAGAGGCTATCTAAAGAAAGTTATGTAAATCATTTCAGAGAATGTTAAGAGACCGACGAGAAAGCCCGCATAGCTCTTGATAGCACCTAGAAGAAACATGATTAACCGATTTCGTCCTCATATCCTCAAAATGAGAGAAAATCTTGACAGTTTCGAAGGAGGCACCCCCCTAAAACATTTTTTCCTTATGATAACATCCATAATAGACAACATCCTCTTGTCGTGCATGCTCCCCAACATATGAGTGCGTGATAGAAATCAAAGTCGTTACAACAGATAGCAGGACTCTGACAAACACTTATCCATTCAGATATTTGATCGAAGGAAATCATTGGCAATTCCCTCTTTCATGATGGGACCTGGTCAATAACTGAATTCCCATGTAAGAATACAATAAGTCATGATGTAGCCAGATGTATTTGTTGTCTATTTTTGGAAGAGCGTCATGCGAAGAGTCATTTAATGCAGAACAATCAGTTTCCTAGTTCTTAGAGATATTAGTTAGAAGAGTAGGGTAGCCCAAGCACCCTTGCCTATATATTTGATCCTTTCGACGTAAGCCAGGATGGTTGGAAAACTAGTGTAGATTGTTTCTATTGAATGTAGTTTGAACTCGATCAAAATTTAATGAAAAAAGTCCTGAAGCTTTGATGAAAAGATTCTAATTGTAGCAGTTGGATGTATTGTTTCCTCTCTTTGCGTACATGTGTCTTGTATTTCTTTATTCATGTCTATTTCTATCTAAATAGGAGCGTATTTTTGAACCTGGGATTCATTGTGTGGTGTCCTGGGATTCACGCCATTTAGACGAACTGTTTTCTTCTAGGTTAACTCTGAATTCATCCTCAATGGTGTTCCAAGTTGCTTCAAGTATTTTTCTCCCACCACACACTACGATTTTAAAATGAAGATTGTTGCTAGCTTAGCCTTTATCCTCTGAAGTTCAGTCACTGATTCATTTGTTTCAATCGTTTTCTCGAACCAAGTCCATAACCCATGGTTTTACTCTCTTGTGCCAATATAACCAGAACTCATTATTCCAAAGGTGTTAAATCTAGCCGATATCTCAAATCCATATCCTGTACCAAGACAAAGTCTCCCAAGAGATCCCTCTCCAGGTATGAAAGGCTAGTTTCAGATATCAAAGTTGGTTGAAATGGTTACCTCTATCATCTATTTATCAGCTGAAAAATTTAACATAGTGTTAACAATCCGACGCCATTTACAGGGAAGGAATTGAATAAATCTTCCCTGGGAGAATGACTAAAGTTACAGTTGACCCCTTAGGGTAACAGAGGGACACACATCTACACTGGCTGAAACCTTTACCTTGGCGACTCCAGTCAAAAAGACCAGTAGCACCAAGTAGCATAGTTCAAGAACCCTGGCTCCGAAGATGATCTATACCAAATCAAATCCTAATCCAAACCCTGTAGATCCTGTGTGTGATCCCAAGAAACTTCTATGTGGGACTAGAGAGAAAGCATTGGACCTATTCTATTACCTAGATAGAAGCCTTCCCTTACCCAAAGACGACGTGCAAAGAATTGATGATCTTGAGTTTGACACATTATTTGAGAAAACGTTGTTCAAGTCTAAGTGAGAAACCATTGTGGACAAGATAGTTTTCAACCAAAAGAGATTCCAAGCCCTCATACCTAATAATATCCCTCAAATCATCAACCCTCCTAGAGCTATGGCCACCATATTCTTCCCCCCCGTTATGCTATCCCAACTGCATGATTTGCCCCAAAATTATAGCTAGAGGATTAGGCTCTACGATGTTGAAGGAAACATTTTAGCCTAGAGGCATCTATATTGGTGAGGAAATGGTTCAAATCCCCCCCGACCACAAGCATTCGAGACTTCTCTGCACTCGAGATGTATTTCATTACTAGATGGGGAGACAAGAATAACCCCTTGCAGTTATTAATGCAGTACAATAATATGAAGAGGGTGCCAGAGGAGACGGTGCAATAACTATCAACCTATTTCATGAAGTTTCATAACTCGATTCTTGCAGAAGTCCAGCCACCCCTAGGGGTTGTGCAATTGTGATACACTGACTCCTTCGACAATGATTTTGCCTTGCTGTTGAGAGAAATAAAATCAGAAAACCTATATGCAATGATGATCGACACGATCAAAGTCAAGGTAAATATGATGGAATCAGAGAAAATCAAACAAAGATTCAACATAGGTGATAAGAAACCCCAGGGAGATGCGCAACCATCAACATCTTCGTCCTCAGATGAAAAGTTTGACTTGATGATGAAGACGATGGAGAAACTGATGGGAAGAATGTCCCTGGGAAACAAACCTACTACCCGAGAAAATAAGGACCCCCACCACAGAAATCAGAACTCCATAAGGGGTTAGGCCCCTCAGATCAAACAGAGGGGGAAGAGAGATCAGGGCAACTAGGAAATAAGGCCTTCATTCCAAAACAATTACATGGATGAGGACTTTGATTAGATGTTCAAAGAACAAATGCATTGTTGTGATGACAAGAACTTGTGTGTGTTTTCAACAAAGAGTGAACATGATCAATACATGAGCAAAAATGATGATTTTATGCTGGAGACAGATGACACACTATTTAGGGAAACAAATGATGCGTTGTCTTGGGAAACATAAGAGTTTAGGAAGGGTTATCATAACACCGTCATGCAGTTCCAAAAGAAATATAACCTTAGGAACAAGAAGGTGCATACTGAACCTCAATAGACAAACCACATGAGGAAACCTCACGAACACCCCTTCCATGAGTTGTCGAGGCCAGAACACATAACCAAGGATGGAATTGAAAAGGAAAATTCAAAGGAGGAGGCCCCGAGGAAAATGTTGGAAACAAGCCGAGAAGCAGGTGGAAAATAGGTATAGAAGGCATGTTGATGCAGGAGCATCGCTCCACCTCAGCAAGATGCCATCATTCCAGCACATCAACGTGCATTTCATAGAGTGAGAGGCACTGATCCTCCCATTATTTTTAAATTTGAAATATAATCCTATATGGATTCATGTTGTAACTTGATTAAAGACCAAGCCATGCCTTTTTATAGGCAGGAGTTAAGGTTGCCTTTAATGGCTGACAGGTTGATGGCTCTAGGTTCAATTTAGAATAGATGGCCATTTATGAAACTTAAATGTGATAGATGATGTTAGGTGAGGAGAGGATAGGCCGGTAGAGCCCCTCTTTTGTAAAATGATCTTTGTCCCAGATTTCATTATGAGAGAGATATAGAGGAGGATTTTGAGAGGAGAGCCTGAGAATCTCGAAATCTTAGGAATAGGAGTAGGAGAAAAAGAACTGAGACTTTGTTGTAGTCCATTCTATGTACACATTTTTAAACAGACATTCATCTAATACAAAGAAACTCAGTTTTTCCTGCACATGGTGTGTTTATGAATTATTTGTATTCTGTGAATGTTATCTGTGTGTTTATGTATGTTGTAGATGCATGATAGATTTCATATGCAGTAGGAAGATGTATTTCTTTATATTTGTTTGATTTTGAAGTATTGTTCTGGGTTCTTTAGGTTGTGCAAGTAGTTCACAATAGAACATTGTAAATTTTGTAACCAACGCAAGGAGGGCGCATCTAAACTCTACAGAGTTAGGGAAGAATGTGCTAGGAGGGTGCACCAGAGTGATAAGAACTCAAAGAGGAACATCAAGGTTAATGAATACCTTGGAGGAGGAATCTGTGTAGAGAAGGCACAGAGAGACACAGTTACTAAACGCTTTATAAGAAAGAGCTCTTCCAGGTGGGCATCGAGCGGGTGCAAGTGTGCATAGAGAGAACTCATTGTCGATTTTAGGGAGAGGAATATCGGAGGAAGATACTCATAGAGTTATTGAACACTCTGTAGAAAACACTCAGCAAGGTGTTCTTTGAGAATAAGGTTTCCAGGATAGCACTAATTTTTCCTTTTAAATGAAACAAAAGGGCTGAGAACCTTAAGAGATTGTGTAAATCTAAAATCTCAGAAGAGATAACGCAAGGAGTGCATCGAAGAAAGAATTATTCCAAGTCTAAAATCTTAGAAGAGATAACGCGTTTAAGAGCGCAAGCGAGACCTAGACAATCAGGGTCGAAAGGTGAAAGATCAAAGGCTGAAGCCTTTGAACACTAACAAAATCTTCCAAGTTGAAAGAATTCAAAAGATCAGGAGGAGGAGCAACAACAACCGTCATATCATTTTTGAGGAGGAGCCTAAACCATTAGATTAGCATCTAGTGAATGAAGGAACCACATAGGAGAGGAGCAGATCCCATCTATTGGATCTGAGCATAAAGGACCAACAACCATTGGATCCGGAGGTAAGTGCATGAGACTTAATCCTTGTGTATACAGGAGGGTGGACTTGTCAAAGTCCCAAATTCCTAAAGTAACTTGGAATCGTCCAATGTCAAGGAGGACAAGTGGTGAGAGATCCACAACTTCTGAAGTTTGTGGACATGGAGGAGGAGAAACAAAAGAAGTAAATATTGGTCGTTGATCACCAGGAGGGTTATGTTTCAAGAGGTCGTGCATTTTGGATAAATGCACTTCAGGATAAATGAGTGTATAGGAGTTTGAAACTACTGAAGCCCAAAGTGTCCAAGAGCCAAAGAGTCGAAGAGTCGAAGCACGAAAGAGTCGAAGCACCGAAGAGATGAAGAGCCGAAGAGTTGAAGAGTGGAAGTGCCGAAGCACCGAAGAGACGAAGTGCCAAAGAGCTGAAAGGATGAATAGAATATGGACCATCCAATCCAAAGGGTACGTGGCGAAAGATCGTGAAATTTGGGAGAAAATAAAAGGAGAAGTTTGAGAATTGAGATCGTCAAAGCCCAAACAACCGAAGCAACTGGGATCCATTGATCTGGGTTGGAAAGATGTCATAGGATCCGACACTACAAAAATTTGTGGTTGTTGGGATTTGAAATCGTCGAAGGTCAAAGTCCTGAAGTGGATGATAGACATTGATTTGAAAGTGGACGTGTGGCACCAGATCTAGAACTCTGGGTATAGAGCACTCCAGAAGAAAACAAAGGGTGAAAGCGTGAAAGTCCTGAAGCAGATCTCGATCATTGATTGGGGAGGAATTTGAAGGACCATTGATCTTGTCTTGGTTGAAAAATTGTCTAATTACCAAAGAGAATCGGGGCTGTTGATTTGGAGAGGACACCGAAATCATGGAGGAAATCATAGTCATACATATGAAGGGGCAGGCATTAGCATATCTTCCACTCTAGAATATAGTTGTTGGGGAGGAAGAAAAAGTTGAGAATTGAAACTCTTGAAGGCCAGAGAGTCTGAATCAACAACAGTCGTTGATTTGAATGGGAGCTACGTGTCGACATATCTTGGAGAACTGGGATCGCACATGGAAGGAGGAAAGGAGGTAGGAAAGGATATTTGATAGCATTCATTGATTGAGAGGCAGCGCCAAGAGTTTGGAAATAAATGATCGTGCTCAATTGCAGGACCAGAAGATGCTCAGGTTTTAATTTTTTAGAGCAAGCCGCAATTAAAACCATGATATCTCCAAGGGAATACATGGTTCATTGTAGTGAATTGTGGGGCGTAAAGAGGGTTGGTCTAATACCACTCTTTCCCACATCCGCAATCACATATTTCCATAATGTCATAGCCCAGGGCCATATGAAGGAAGGGGATATTGAAAAAAAGAGCTAATGCTTGAAACTCTATATTTTCATAAGCGTGCACACAAAGGTCGTGGGTATCATAGGACTTATTCCTTAGGAGGAAAGGGGGGATATGTATAATTGTTTTGGGTTCAATCAGGATCTCGAGGAGTCGATCCAACTCAGAAGAAAGAAATATCCTAGACAGGATGGTCGTAGAAATATTCTCCCTTTAATTTGGAGCATGAAATGGCCAAGATAAAAATACTTGTCCCTTTTAATGAACTTATTAGAAAGGGTGAATATCGAGAGCAAATTATCAAAATGCTTACAATGGGCCAAAATCCCAACACTTTGAATGTCCAAGACTATCACCCTGCCATCCTTTTCAGTCTACGCATTTAGGAGATGAGAGATATTGAGGATGTTCCAGCATTCTATGTTAGTTTGAAAGTCCATGACATGACCCTGCATAACACCATGTTGGACTATGGTGTGTCGCACAACCTCATGCCAAATGTGATCATGGATGAATTGGATCTGGGCATCACCATGCCATATAAGGACCTTTTCTCTTTTGATTTGAGGAAAGTCAAGTACTTGGGTCTCATCAAGGACTTGGTCATGTCATTGACCCAAATTCCTTCGAAGAACATGGTTATGGACGTGGTCGTGGCAAACATACCCCCTACATTTGGCATGTTGTTGTCCAGGTCGTCGGCTGTGAATTTAAAAGGGACCCTACAAATGGACATGTCATATGCCACCATTCCTATCTTTGGCCAAGACAGATGATTGTATAGAGAAGTGTTGCTGAAATACATGGTAAGCAGCAAGACGCAACCAAATAACCATCTTATATACTCCTTCAACTCTAAGGTTGATTCCTCTATATTCTACAATAACCTGAGCTTTGAAGAGGAAGAGCCAACAACCATCATGACAGCCGATGAGGAAACAGTGTGACAACTAGCAAAGTGCGCATACCTAAAATATTGCATGGAAAATGAGATATGGAGCATGAGTTTTGATGGTGTTGTTAGTAAGGAAGTGGTAGGTGTTAGCATATAGATAATCCCCCCCCCGAGGTGGGCACAAAGTTGTGCTCATAAAAGCTCACGTTTGAATGCACAAACAACATGGCCAAGTATGAGGCATTGATTCAGGGCCTGAGGGGTTGAAAGACTTAGGCGCAAAGAGGATAACAGTGTGAAAAGAATCCTAAATGGTCATAAACCAGGTCAAAGGCATATATCAGGAAAAACACCCCAGGCTGAGAGCATACAGAAACTTGGCGTTGTACCTCCTCGGGAAAATATCAGAGTGTAATCTATTAGTTATCCTGAGGGAGAAAAACCAGATCATTGATGCATTGGCCAACTTGGCCTCGGTTTTCAAAATCCCCATCTTCCCTAACAGAAAATACGATATCAAAGTCAGACACATGCCGAAAGTGCCTAATAATATCAAATATTGGCAGGTGTTTGAGGACGACAAATAGGTGGAGAGGTTTCTCCAAATGAGAAACGAGTTCACTAATGTTAACATTGATGATGAATGATGCTGCAATGAAGATGAGAGTGTGAATGCATGCAGTAAGGATGACCCTTTCCAAGACTAGATAATGGGAAGGGACATAATACAATTGAAAAAACAACATCATCCCAAAGGGATTAGTGCTGCTAGAAAAGTTGTTCGACAAAAATGACATGGCCAAAAATCCCAAGATCATTGCAAATGAAGAGGACATCGAATATTGCAACATAAGAACCCTCAGTCCATAAATAAAGAAAGACTACATCAAGATCATGAAGGATTTCCCCGATGTTTTCTCTTGGAAATATGATGACTTGAAGGTGTATGACACTAAATTAATTTAGCATGTCATCCCTCTCAAATAAGACCAAAGTCCTTTCAAATAGAAGCTGAGACGGATAGATCCCCTACTACTGTCGATGATCGAAAAGGAGGTAAAGAAGTTATTCGAAGCTAATATTATCTTTTCTTTAAGATTCTCTAAATGGGTATTTAATTTGGTACTTGTAAGAAAGAAGAGCGGCAAAATAAGACTGTGTGTGGACTTCCGAAACTTGAACAAAGTGTCCCTCAAGGACCACTACCCTATCCCTAAGATGGACTACATCCTGAAAAAGGTGGTGGGGTCCCAGAAGATGTCCATGTTGGACAATTTTTCAGGGTATAATCAGATCATGGTCCACCGAGATGACAGAGAAAAGATGGCTTTTAGGACACCATGGGGAACATTTGTGTATGCCAAGATGCCTTTCAGCCTGAAGAATGTCGGAGCTACTTTCCAGAGGGAAATGGACATAACATTTGCTGATTAAAAGGACAAGTTCATTATGATCTATCTGGATGACATCACATTATATTCTAACTTCGACGAGCAAAACCTCAGGCATCTGAAGAGGGTTTTCTAGAAGTGCAAAAATTTTGGTATCTCATTAAATCTAAAAAAATCACATTTCGAGATGCAAGAAGGGAATTTGTTGGGGCACATCATCTCAAAAGAAGTAATTAAGATAGAGCCCAACAGGGTTCAAGGAATCCTAAAAATTGGCACTCCGCACAGTAAGAAGGAAGTGCAATCCTTCCTCGAAAAGGTGAACTTCTTGAGAAGATTCATCCTGAACTTGGCAGAAATTATAAAACATATCACCTGCATACTCAGAAAGGGGAACAAAATTAAGTGGAACCCAAAATCCAGGAAATCATTTGAAGATATCAAGGTTGCACTGACTAAATACCCTGTGCTGGCCAACCCAGACTTCACGAAAGATGTCATCTTGTTTTCGTTCGCCTCAGAGCATACCATCATCAGCGTGCTGTTGCAGAAAGATGATCAAAAATTTGAGAAACCCATAGCCTATTTCAGTAGGATGCTGAGGTATGCTCCACTAAGGTATGACATTATGGAAAAACAAGCATACGCCTTATTGAAATCCCTAAAGGAGTTCAGGACATACATATTGCACTCCCACGTTATTTCTTATGTGCCCAGCAACTCAGTCAAGGACAACGTGACTCAACCCGACCTCGAGTGGAGAAGGGGAAAGTGGATAGCAGCCATGCTGGAATATGACCTTGAGATTAAGCCTACAAAACTAATTAAGGGTTAGGGCCTTGTGAAGATGATGGCTCAATCATACTGCGATGTCGTGGGAATCAAATTCATTGTTGATATCTGAGAGAGTCCTCAGGAAGAAATGACTGTGCAGGTATCTCAGGATTTCACTGATTCACCGTGGTATATAGACATCATCGATGTGCTGAGAAATATGCAAGCCCCTCTAGGTATAATAAATACCAAGGACACATTTTTGAAGCTCAATTCAGTGAATTTCAGCATCCTAGATAGTTCACTATACTGGAAAGATCCCATAGGAATATTGCTGAACTATTTGTTGGAGAACGATGCCAAACGAGTTATCGAGGAATTTCACAAAGGCGACTATGGAGGACACCAATATTGGAAAACCATCGTGCACAAAATCCTAAGGGAAGGTTACTATTGGCCTACCATCTTTGCAAACGTATAAAAAGAGGTGTCCAATTTCCTCGAGTGTCATATTTTCGATGGAGGAAGAAAGCTGCATCCCTTGCCACTAAAACTGATCTTAGTCGAAGCACATTTCATGTAATGGGGTTTGGATTTAATAGGCAAAATAAATCCCCCATCCTTAGTGCAGCACAAATGGATACTCACGCCCATTGACTACTTCACGAAATGGATAGAAGCGATCCCCACAGAGAAATCTACCGATCCAATCATCATCCAATCTCTAGAGACAAACATCTTTTCAAGATTTGGATGTCCCATCAAGATCATAATGGACAACATGGCCACATTCAAGTCCAAAAATATGAATACATTTTTTCAGGATTACAATATAACCCTGGGGAATTCTACGACATACTACCCACAAGGAAAAAGGTTAGTAGAATCATCAAATAAAATCCTAACCAAGATCATCAAAAGACTCCTGTAAGACAATATGAAAGTGTGGCATGAAAATCTTATCTATGTGCTATGGGAAGACCGGGTTACCACCAAGAAGTCCATCTCAACATCGCCTTTTCATATTGTATACGATGCATACATAATTTTCCCTACCACACTGGGGTGGCTCATCAGAAATTTGTTGCAAGAGCAGGAGGCCGAGCCAAATGACATGTAGAGGAGAACAAATAAACTAATTCACACACAACAAATGAGGGAACATGTGTACAATCGATCACAACTCCATCAAGAGAGGATGAAGAAAGCCTTTGACAAGAATTCTAAGAAAGAGGAGTTTCAGTTGGGGGATGTGGTGTTTAAATGGGACGTGATAAATTAAGATAAAGGAAGCACGAAATGTTCGACAATCTTTGGACGGGTCTTATAAAAATCGACACATATCACAGAAATAATGCTTATTTTCTAGAAGAATTAAATCGTGAGTCCGTTGGTTGGGGGCCTATAAACGACAGGTTCCTCAAACACTATCTAGTAAAGTAAAGTTTGTTTAAGTCACATACCATATTCATGCTCGTGCTCAGGTTACACATGCTCGTGCTCTTGGATTTATCGTCATATTCATGCACCTAAATTCTTCTAACTAATATTATGAAAAACACCGTGTATGATATGTTAGAAAGAGAGACATCGACTATTCCTACAATGTATATTCATGTACCATGTGTTATCTATTCCAACCAAGTAAAAATTGCCAAAGTCTTTTGACACCTCCCCATGGATGATTTTAAGGATGGAAATTGATTTTAAAATGTAGAAATCTTGGCAAATATTAGTAATCGTTCATATGTCAACTACAAATGTTTGGCAATATTTTTTTAAAAATATTCAAATTTGTAAGTATTTTATATAGTTTTTATAAAATTTTGGCGATTTTTAAGGTAAAATAATTTTATCGTATAGACTTTGGGCGAATCATTTTTAAAATAGCGAATCTTGTTTTTGGGAAAATTATGGAAAATTAGCCCATGAGCGAAATTTAGCCCCTAAAATCATCCCTGCACCTCCCCAACAATGGTGCCAAAATGATAGGTCTTTTGTATGCCCTATTGTTTCTAGCATAACCTCTATATTACTAGTGCATTTAATTATTAACCCAAGGGTGGTAAATATTGCAAGGTATCCTACAAACTATATGTAAGACTCTCAAATGAATTAACTAGGTGGACAACTTAATCATGACGTTATCGGTTATCTAGAAATCCAATTGTATTTAGTTAAAAGCAAGAAACAATTGATGATTTACACATGCAGGTTTTATAGCATGAGACTTGTAGTGATAAACCATTAACTGATAAAGTATAATATTAATTCGTGTTGAAATGCACACAGACACACACACACACACACGCACACGCACACACACACTTCAAATCTTAAAAACAATTAATCTTAAGCAAACATTTAAACAATCAAATGCAGAAAGAAAATATACAATACATTAGCATAAGCAGAAAATGAATGACAAAAAATAAATAACAACGAATAAGTAACAACACCAGTTCCTCCCCATAGTGGTCTCTTAATGGAGAAAGGTGTTGAATAATTATGTAGTTCGTAGTCTACTTTAGTAATAAGTTTAACACGCAAAATCAAGAAACTGTATCTTTATTCTGAAAGTGCATTCTACAATGATATTTTGTCTCTTCTTGTCTCTTCTTATCTCTCCTCTCTATGTATCTAACTCTCTATTTATATCTCTTTTTTATCTAAAGGAAAGCATAGATTTATTCTCTCAACTGATTAACAACTTCATTAAATTAGAATTTAAGCACCACACACTTGAAGAATCATTGATTCTTCAAGTGGCTACTAGATTATGTTACACCCTTTGAATGCAAACAGATTATTTAATTAACAATAGTTACAACAGTGGTAAAACAAAAAACCTAAAGTAAATATGAAACTAGATCAACTGTTGGAATACAGAAGGGTGTAAATGTTACTAAATATGATTCATAACCAACACCTCAACCATCTATGCATTCCTCATAACAATTTTGTTAATGAATTCCTCAAATAACTCAGTTTTGTAGAAATCGAATAGTGAACGCACACTCTTGGGACACTCACAGCAAGTGATAGGTGGCATTCTTGTTGACTCAAATTCACAACCATGATATTGATGATTGGGAGTCTTGGCACTTCTTTTGACAACTTGGGTTTGTATCTCCCATGTTGCAACATGAATATACGTGGATCTGTAACAAATAGTATTACTCATAGATCTATAGAAAACAATGTAAATCGCAAATATGTAGCATCATGTCTCTTATGAAACATACTTATTCTTTTTTACTTCTATAGAAAGCATCGAATCCTTAGAAACTCATCTGCAAGTTAGGCACAAAAGATACCATTCCTACCTAGATGTACTTACGAAATTCATTAAAACGCCAATTAAATAGAACAAAGTCTACTTGAGTGGGTTTTGAGTTGAAATAGGCATAATTATGGTTACAAGAAGGTCTAAAGGAACAATGAGATATAGAAACAAAAGGAAAAGGGTGATATAATCATGTCAGAAGACACTACCATCACATAGATTTTAGAATTTACCTCCTTTCAAAGGTTGATTTATAATCAACAAAATGAAGCTCAATATGCGAAAGTATCTAAGGATGAATTAAAATTAGTTTTATGATCCTTTAAAAATAAAAGAGCCCAATCCTGGATGGTTGGCCACCAAATTTTCGCTAGGTTTCTATGAATTTCTAGAAGAGGGATTGTTAAGAGTATTTGAAGAATCTAAAACATGAAGAAAATTCCTCAGTGATTAATAAAATTTTGAAGACTATAATCCTATTTCTATGATTAGTAAACTTTTGAATACCATAATCCTAATTCTTTGTCTAGTTCAATGTACAAAATCACAAAAAAGATCATAGCTAACAAGGTTAAAGGTATCTTCTCTAACTTTATTTCAAAAAATGAGATTAGCTTTCTTAATGAGAGGGAAATTCTTGATGTTGTGGAAATAATAGAAGAAAGTATTCATTATATAAAGGTGAAAAAAAGACAACATTAGTGATAAAACTATATTTTGTTAAGCTCTATGATAAGGTTGGTTTTCTTCTAGGTTTTGTTGATTCATATAGGGATGAGAATTCAAGAAATGGATTGGATAATGGGATTCATCTCTTATTCATCATTTGCAGTATTGATAAATGATCTAGATTTTTGAGAGGAACAAAATGAAATAAGAGATATTACAATTAAGCACACATAAATGTTGCCAGAAATACAGAACTACAATAATACATGAATTCTATTAATGAAACAACTGTAGAGAGACTATGAAAATGAAGAGTGAAAGACTTGCTAGAATGGTGGAAACTTATCTCTGAGAAGAGATGTGACGGCTATTCTCATTTGCAATAAGATGAGTAAAATGAGGCTCTAAAGGCCTTTTTTATAATAAACATGAATGCCAAAATCCTATACATCTAAAAACCTAACCCTAGGAGATGAAACACCAAAATTCATGTGGGCCTCGGTTGGGTAAGTTAGTACATCAACTTATCGAGGTTGTAAATTTTGCATACGATCTCTATTTTAGGCATGTCATAGCCCATTGGAAAGGTATTTTCAATAAATACGCATTGTGTCATCAAAATTTGACTTCGTCTATAGTTTGACCATGGAAATCCCAAAAATTTTCATTTAGGGGCCTCAAAACGGACCCAGAAATGCAGAAAGATGTACTGAGATGAAAAATACCAAAATAGGTTAGTTGTACTAGATGGGCGGCCACCAATATCCACTTGGATGTTGTGTAGGGTTTCAAGACAACCTCATAAGTGAAAAACCCATAATTACAAATAAATGTCCCCATTATAGAGAAATGTGTTAAACTGGAAATTGTCAAGATGAGCCAGTTGGAATTTGGAACAGGTGGGTGCCCACCAATATCCACCTCAATCAATAAATGGATCATCGTCCATATTTGGTATGATAAACAAGACTTAGGAAAGGCTATCGAATTTCACCCTTTTTCTATTTATCACAAAAGGATTAAGTAGAATGGTGTAAGCAACAAAAGGAGAAGGCATTATCAAAGGATCAAAATAAGAAATTATTGCTTTGTCTCACTTACTATTTGTGGATGATGTGTTTATGTTTGGTATAGTAACAGTAAAGGAAGAAAACACTTTCAAGGAAATACTTTATGTTAGAAAAATAGGACCGCAGAGCAATAAAATAAAACAAATGCGGAAATAAAACACAGAAGATACACAATACAAGAGAGACACAGATTTACGTGGTTCACCCAGTGTGGGTTACGTCCACCATAGAAATTGCCAGGTCCTTTCTTTATTATTATCCAGCAAAATGAAGGGATACAACCTACAACAAAACCCGTTGTAACTTCCTCTTCTTTCTCTCACAGTCTCCTCTCTCAAAATACAATATTCATTATCATTCATAGTTGTGATACATTTCCCTCATAAAAGAGGGTTGCCTTCTAGGGAAAAAAACCCTAACATATTCTCTACTGTTAGATCTGTGACCTTATAATGAATGGTCCAGATTTACAATGAAATTACAATATACTTTTACGAGGAATTTTTTGCTTCGGGGGCTTCACCCCCGAACCCCCATTAGGGGACACTGCCCTTGAACCCCCACTTGCCCTCGGACCCCGTAGAGGGGGTACCCCCCCTCTACACTCCCCCGCGTGGAAGAGTGTACATACTTCTAGGGTGTAAATACTTCATGGGGTATAAACATGGCTGAAAGTAAAAGACCTATAAATCAGGAAGATAATCAGGCTCCACAACCAACAATCTCCCACTTGGAGACTGATCTCAAAAACTCCATCGTTGTTGTATATGCTAGACTCTGAACCTTCTTGGACCTGGAAAATTTTTCATTTTCATCTTCATTCTTGAAGACCAACTGAAACTGAGCAAGAACTCAGTTTCTCCCTGGTTACTCCCTTTGTTAACATGTCTGCAGGATTCTGGCTAGTGTGTATCTTTTCCATCTTCAATTGTCCATCTTCCAAGGTGGATCATATGAAGTGGTACCTCAACTGTATATGCTTATTCTTCAAATGGAAGGCTAAGTTCTTTGCAAGGTGAATGGCACTCTGACTGTCACAATACAACTTGCTATTCTCCTGCTTCTTTCCCAATTCCTCCATAAAAGTTTGTAACCAAATCATCTCTTTACTAGCCTCTGTAGAAGCAACATACTCTGCCTCTATTGTTGAAAGTGAAACAACCTTTTGCAGTTTTGAAATCCAACTTACTGTTGTTCCACCTATAGTAAAAACATACCCTGTGGTTCTCCTCCTGCTATCTTTATCACCTCCCATATCTGAATCAACATATCCCTGTAGAAAAGTGTATGAACCTCCAAAACATAATGCATGTGTAGTATTACCTCTCAAATACTTGTGAATCCACTTTACTACCTCCCAATGTTCTTTACCTGGATTGTTCATATACCTTCTCACAACTCCCACTGCATGTGGAATATCTGGTCTTGTGCAAACCATTGCATACATCAAGCTGCCAACTGCTGATGAATATGGGACCCTGGACATGTATTCTATCTCCTCATGTGTCTTGGGACACATTTTCTTAGTTAATTTGAAATGGTTGGCCAAAGGTGTACTAACAGGTTTTGCATTCTGCATTCTAAACCTCTCCAAACCTTCTCTGTGTACTCACCTTGAGACAATGTCAGTTTGCGATTTTTCTTGTCTCTTGTTAGTCTCATACCAAGGATTTTCTTTGCAGCACCCAAATCCTTCATCGCAAATGAATTGGATAATTTCTTCTTGAGCACATTTATATCCTCCATATTAGACCTTGCAACAAGCATGTCATCTACATACAATAGCAAGATAATATAGCTTCCATTTTCTA
>ML810358.1:41572-53432 GCA_009831015.1 Picea engelmannii
TTTCCGTCGCATTTCCTCACTAAGGATAACACCAACAACATCATCAAATTTTAAATTATTTGAACCAGAGACAGAGTTACTTACATCCATGACCAAGCCATTCCAGCTTTCTGGCAATGAGCACAAGATTAGAAGAGCCCTAAACTCATCATCAAAGTCCACTTTTACAGAACTTAGTTGATTAGTAACCGTATTAAATTCATTTAAATGATTTGCAACAAACCCACCTTTTGACATCTTCATATTAAATAATCTCTTCATTAGAAATACCTTATTCGACGTCGAGGGTTTTTCATACAATTTGGCCAATGCGTCCATCAAACCCTTCATTGTCTTTTCTTTCGAGATATTGAAAGCCACCGATGCTGCCAGGCTCAGTCGTATAGTTCCTAGAGCCTTTCTATCAAGAATCTCCCATTCTTCGTCCTTCATGGCCACCGGCTTCTTTACTACTCCGCTCAATGGTAGGAATAGATCCTTCTGATATAAATAATCTTCCATCTGCATCTTCCATAACTGGTAGTTTTGTCCGTTAAATTTCTCGACCCTAAAATTTCCATCTTCCGACATTGCTCCCACTCAAACCAGGAACCCTCTTTTCCTGCGAGTTTCCTTACGCTCTGATACCAATTGTTAGAAAAACAGGACCGTGGAGCAATAAAATAAAACAAATGCGGAAATAGAACATAGAAGATACATAATACAAGAGAGACACAAAATTACCTGGTTCACCCAGTGTGGGCTATGTCCACCAGAGAAATTGCCAGGTCCTTTCTTTATTATTATCCAGCAAAATGAAGGCATACAACTTACAGCAAAACCTGTTGTAACTTCCTCTTCTTTCTCTCACAGTCTCCTCTCTCAGAATACAATATTCACTATCATCCATAGCCGTGATACATTTCCCTCATAAAAGAGGGTTGCCTTCTAGGGGAAAAAACCCTAACATAATCTCTACCATTAGATCTGCGACCTTATAATGAATGGTCCAGATTTACAATGAAATTACAATATACTTTTACAAGGCAATTTTTGCTTCGGGGGCTTCGCCCCCGAACCCCCATCGGGGGATGCTACCCTTGAACCCCCGCTGGGGGCCCGCTTGCCCCCAGATCCCCTAGCCGAGGGAATAGCCCCCCCGGACCCCACAGAGGGGGTAACCCCCCTCTACACTCCCCCGCGTGGAAGAGTGTACATACTTCTGGGGTGTAAATACTTCATGGGGTATAAATATGGCTGAAAGTAAAAGACCTATAAATTAGGAAGATAAGCAGGCTCCACAACCAACACTTTATTTATATGGCAAAGATATAGATGTGGAGGTAATGAAAATAAGTGTTGGACCTTGCCCAAGTTTTGAGGAAACATTGGTCAGGTTTATCACCTTTTTGGACTTCAACAGGTTGGTCCAAGATGGAGTGCCCAGGTGGAGCTGAGATCGTGGGATCTCACTTGATTTGTGGACCCAACCAGGGGTGCATTAGGGTTTTTGTATTAGGGTTTATGGGATGTCAACCCATGGGTTTACCCATGATTAGGCATTTTTGTAAGCGATTGTAAAAGTATAAATAATAAATAATGTAATATAGCAAGGGGGATGTAATTGGCTAAGTGCAAAAGGCAAGTAGTTCCGAGTTTATTTGTGCAACAAAATGTGTATGTAAGGCTCTGTGCTTGATAGAGGAGTTGGATTTGTGGCTTGACCTGATTTTGCGAAGGTGGATCTGGTGCTTAGTGTACATATCACCTTTCTGATGTGAATCTTAGCTCTGTGGCTTAGTGCACATGAGCAAATGAATGCAAGAGATTGAAGACTAATAAAGAAGAAGAAGTCATTGGTGGACGTAGCTCCACACCGGGGTGACCCACATATACCATGTGTTGATTGTTTGCTTTGTGCTATGATGTTTATGTTGTGGATCTTCTTAGTGCATTGATTGTTATGTATGATAGATAGATCTATGAATGCTTAGTGCTTTATTTATGTTGAATGTTGTTGATGATTAAATTCAGAACAAAGTTTTTCCTACAAAGTTTTTCTAAAAGCCTATTAATATAAAAGATTAATAATAATAGTAGGTGGGACACCCTTGTAGATTGAAAATCAAGTCTGGTGCTTATTCAATGTTATGTTACTGCACAACACTACTTTCATGGTTGATGATATCTTGTTTTATTTGATAATGGATCATGCATATTATACATGCTTCCCTTATTGTTCCAAGCTCATGTTTTTTACCTCATTTTTTCATGGTTATCATTGTTGTTTGTCCTTGGATCTATTACTTCTGACACCTGCAATAGACATATGTTAGTAAAAACAAATGAAAATAAATTAAAATAAGAAACTATCATGTGCTAACATGTTATACTATATGCATTGAAAATATTGTGGAAAATCTTAGCTAACATATGATAGCCATGCGACTTATTAAGGTTGTATAGAGCATAGTTGACGTGCACTTTTGTATAGTGGATATGGTAATACGTGATATGGGTAGTTCTGTTGGAAATTAAAAGTTGTTGGTCTCGATGCATGGCTCAAATTGGATGATTTGTTTGATTAGTAGCTAGCACGTACTAGGAATTGAATGAACTTGAAGTGTGGAGGTGATGTGCATTTATTGCACACCACCTTTACTCCTGTTGTTGGATGCCACCCTAGTCAAGTTATTTTTCAAACATCGATATTGTGGTTATTCTCTAATTTCTTAGCAAGGAGGAAGCGCTCGGCCAATTCATGTTTTAAGGCATTCGATTACAGGTATGTATTTTTTTTGGCCCTTCATGAGTCTTCTCTGATTATGAAATGGATGTTGGCTCAGGTGTATTGGTTTGTTCCTTCCTTAAGTATTGCAAATGTGTAAAATGGTGATTTTGAAATGTTTATGATTCTCTTTGCATTGATGTCGAATGTATAGTATTATTGGTTATCCTGGGTGTTAGAAGTCACAAGAGATCTCTATTATCCGTGCTAGTTTAGTTGGAGGGTTTTCTTGATCTTGGGTCGGCTGGCTGTCCTGACGCATTGGCAAATATGTAAAATATTTGGATTTTATGGGTTTAATGGTTGGAGACATTCTGTGCCACTGTGTTTTGTTCACTTGGGCATTGGTTGATTTCACCACCAGGGGTCACAAAATGGGTTTTCTTGTTCATAATCGACCCTCTATTCACCTCTATGCTATGGTTGTTTGATTGAAGAACACGAGGGTTATACCCTGCGTGTGTTAAATAACATTTCTAGGCCGAATGAGAGCATCACCTTCTATTATGGCCCCCTTCCATGGATTGGTTTCCTATCCATGAATTAGTTGTAGTTCTTCTTATGTATGCATCGTGGCCTCAAAGTTTTCACCATTATAAGGAGTGTCTCTGCCCTCCCTTTGTTGTCTACGAGACAAAAATTATCCCTCCAGTCTGAAGATTGATAGAGAAGATTAGCCTAGCATGTTGGGTTTACGACTTGGTTATTGTTGGATATTTGTATAATTGTCGACTAATTTGAGCACAAGATCACCCAATTGATCGTGTGACAGTCTCGTTGGTTGGTATATAGTCACTAACTCTATTATAACAGTGGTAAACCCTACATTTCCAATTGCACATTCAAAGTACACAGTCACTCTCCTTATGTTAATAACTCAGTATTGTTAATGGAGAGGGCCTCTTCCCTGATTCGAATTGATGCATGGGTATGCATGGTGGCCACATCTTGTTAGGTAAATTGATTTTACGACAGTGATAAATTGGTTGGTTGATACACAGTCACTAACATTTTTTCACTAAGGATTGTTTGGATGTTTAGCTGGAATTGGTTACAGATGCTTGATGTTTCTCACACATGTCGCGTTGTGTGTATGGTGTTTTTGCAAAATGAAATAATGGTCATGGTAACTGTGGTTTTCTTTGGGGCCAAATGATTATTGAACCAGATGACTGTAGAAAATATATCCACTACATCCTTATGTTTTTTCGATTGTATAAGCCTAAGTTTGCACAACATAGTTGATTACAGTTTGACTAAATCGAAGTAATACAGTTTTAGATTGATGACTCATCATGAAGGATTGAGTTATTATTGTGACTGTGTGTTTGGTTTTGTAAAATGGAGATGTTCCATCGTGGTGTTTTGGTGGTTGTGCACTGTGTATAGTATGGATAGCCTAGGTTTCACACTCAGGGATACCCACAGGGCTTTAAGCATGTTTTGTTGCAGCCCCATCATTTGTTGAGACGGACTTGTTGTTGATACCTCGTCGTGTTGAATGGGTGGCCCATCTTTTAAGATTCACATTAAATTGGGCTTGCACAATGATGGATTTACACTTTCATGATTGAATTATTCAGTACATAGGTTGTGTTGGAATGGTGGTTGTTGTCTGTTTAATTGTCAATTCGGGTTTTGGAAATTCGATCTTGATTATTTGGTTACTTCCTATATATGTTTAATGGATATCATTGCATTTAAAATGACAGACCTGATTGCAGTGATACAATGACTTCACTGTTGCTTTTTGAAACATGAATTTGAGTATATTTGTTGATTGAAGTAATGTATGGGTAGTGGTTGATTTTGATGGTTAACAGAGTAGACTGGTTACTGTTTGGAAATTTTTATAATATGCAAAGAAAAGAACAAAATCCTCTTTATAGATTGTGTGAAATGCATATTGTATTGTGATGGAACTCTATTGGATATTTGATTATGAACAATAATTGTTATTTGGTCACAATGATTGTTGGTTGGTGCATCTCTTTTCGAAAAATATTTTATGGATCACTTAATTAATTTCATGAACAATAATCATTCTTCTTCCCTTCAATTATTTGATTTTATACTAATTACAAATCCCATCACCTTCCCATATTCATTTTTTTGACTCCTGTTCTGATATTGATTACAGTCAAGAGAGATTCGGTGTGAAAACATTTGAAAGTGGCAGTGTCTTGTGTGGATTACAGTGATGTTTTATTGGTTTTATTTGCAATTGATTGTTGTTGTCATTGATAAGTAACCATGTTATTTCCCCCCTCATTTCATCATGTTCTGCTCAATACAAACCCCTCGCATATCCCATAACCCTTTTTCAGCCCCTGCTCATTGATTAACAGTAAAGGAATTTGTATGGATTGGATTGCATGAGTCTGATGCATTGTTGAGCCAAAATCCATTTCATATCTTAAAAGATTTGTCATGTATGGTTAATTAAAATATCATTTTCTAATCAATCACACATGCATGGATGAGTTATTCAAATAAAAGGCTAAAAACAAAGGCCTATTACGCCTCTGTCAAAGAGAAGGACTAAAGGATGATAGTGTCAACAAAGGAAAGATGGCCTCACAATTGGAAAATATGTCTTTTGAGTTTTATTTTATCTATTATTGGTGACAATTGACTTCGAGAATCTTTGGCCAACATGTTTTATTTTGGATATATGAGTATTATTTTTGAAAATAATTTCAAATTTTAGGATCCAAATTTGCCAAAAGTGAATATGTTCATGGGAGACATAAGGAGGTGTTTTCTTAATTAATGGTTATGTTATGATTGTTATGAACTAAAGGGAGTAACAAGGGGTCCCACCTAATAGTTATTATTTATTTATGACCCTTATTATAATTATTACTCTTCCCCCTAATGAAAGTTAGTTGAGCCTTTTAATTAACTTATCTAATGCGTTGGTTCAACTACTTCAACCAATTCTAATTTGTTAAAAGAAAAAGGAAATGGAGGAACAAGAGGAGGATAGAAGCAGAAGCATGATAAGGTTTTCTCTTTGAGTTTATGTTGAGATAATTTAGTTTTTCACAAGCCTTATTCTCTTTTATGATAGTAGGGTCTTATTGTAGACAACAATATTCAGGGTTGAATCACATCATTCAGACACTTGTTTTTCAACGGTGTTGATCTATCTTTGATAGTCTATGTAGACTTGTCTATTTGTGAATTAATTTTCATGACTGAAAAAGACTATTGTGCAGAGTCGAGTGGGAAACAATCTATGGTAAGTTGATCCATCTTTTAGATTTCAGTTTTGGTTTTCTGTCAGAGGTCCTTTTGTATGTTCCATTGAGGATGTCTAAGTTTGACTTTGGTCCAAAGTTTCTGCATGAGATTTTGTAAAGAAAATGACTCTCTGGTGAATTTGAATGAAATAAAGGATTTCTTTATGTCTCATCTGTCTTGATTATCGTTCTTAGTGACTTTTATTCTATCTTTACATTTATTTCAACAACTTGTATGCTCAGAAAATTGCATAAAAAGTGAATTTCTAGTAAGCTTTTTGTTTATAAAATACTAGCCTAAGCACTTGTAATTAATACTTGTGAGTTAGGATGTTATTTTTGTGGCTATAAAAATAGGGTGATATTCCCATATATTTTTCTTTAGCTTAGGAAAATCTGAAAATGCTTCAGTAATATCATTTCATATCTTTTCCTCAACAAACGTGTTAGATCTAACTTATGATGCTAAATGCGATGTGTATTTTTTCATTATTACTACATCGATCTACCCTTAGGATTTGTTCTGTGATGTGAATGAAGTTGATAACTAATGCATGTTGTTCTTAAGTACTCTGCGAAGTTTGGTAATCACAAATATGTGTCCCATCTTAGTTACAGACACCTGAGTCCTATAATCCCCCCCCGCTTCTACCTCAGGTGAGACTTTGCTTGCTTCGGAGGTGTTGATGAAAGGGCTGGTAGTTAGGGTTTTTTTGGTGCATTGTTGAAGTGTTGAACCCTGGGTCTTGTAAATTCTAACCTTGTACAATATCTATTGCAAACAAATATTCAGAAAAAAAACAGAAAAAATACAATGGAAAATACAAACATTACACAAAGATTTTTCCCCTGGAAACCCAAACCGAGAATACTAGCATATTCTATATTATTCATAGTGATACATTCTTTACAATACAATATACATATAGGATCCAGTGGCATCCAAAAACCTAATTCCTTAACTAGAAATAGAAAAACCATCGGTAAAAACCTTGTGCCGAAAAACCACCTAAATACATGACAAGTTTTTTGAGGCAGGTGTCATGTTTCCCGAGGAAGAATTTTTTTTTTCGGGGGAGCTTCCCCCGAACCCCCGTGTAGGGGGGCTAGTGGTCCCCCCTCTAACCCCCTCACATCCCCTGTGCATACGCTTAGACACTACTACTCGTGAAAAGAATATAACACATGCCCAACATTATCCCACTTGTTGTTTTCTTTGCATACAGGGAGTTACAGGGTTACATAGTCAACAATCCAGGGAAGCAATGCCCATGGATCCTGAACACCAAGAGAAATTCTTACTGCTCACAGATTTTGTTAATGAGTCTACAACATTCTTCAAAGTGTCCACCTTCATCAGTGATACTTTCTTTTCTTCAATCATGTCTCTCACAAAGTGATATTAAACATCAATGTGCTTTGTCTTTGAATGATAAGAAGGGTTCTTCACTAGAAAAATTGCACTCTGACTATCACACTCTATACTTACAACTTGTTGTACCAATCCAATACCTGAACACAATCTTTGTAACCATACTGCTTCCTTACTTTCATGAGTGGATGTCATGTATTCAAATTCTATAGTTGAAAGTGCCACTACAACCTGTCTTTTGCTCATCCAACTTATTCCTCCTCCAAACAGGTTAAACAGATGCCTGCTTGTAGATATCCTAGGATCCAAATCTCTAGCCCAGTTTGCATCCACAAAGCCATGTATATCGACCACTTTGTCCAATATTGGTCTTCCTTCGTAGCACAATCCATAGCTAGTAGTGCCACGCACTACCTGAAAAACCCTTTTTACTGTTGCCCAATGCTCCTTCCCTAGTTTTGACATATACCTTCTCAAAACTCCCACTACATGTGCAATGTCTAGTCTAGTACAGACCATTTCATACATGAAACTTCCAACTGCACTCGCATATGGAACATGAGACATGTTCTCCTCTTCTTGATGTGTCTTGGGACACTGATCTGCAAATAACTTTACACCAATAGGAATAGTAACCTTGACTAGCTTACATTCCTGCATATTAAACCTCTGCAATATTGTCTCGACATATTTTCTATGATTTAACGAGAGTTTCCTCCTTTTCCATTCTCTTTTAATTTCCATGCCCAAAATGAATTTTGAAGCACCGAGATCGTTCATGTCAAATTTAGAGGACAACTGAGTTTTGACATCCTGGATAATCTTCGTGTTGTTTCCTATCAGCAACATGTCATCCACATACAAGACCAAATAAATCAAATGATCACCAATTAATTTAAAATACACACAATGATCCTCTTTGCTTCTTGTGAAGCCAAGTCCTAGCATATAAGTATCAAATTTTTGATACCACNTCCTTGGTGATTGTTTTAAACCATACAGGGACTTTTTCAGCTTGCATACCAGCTCCTTCTTTCCTTTCACATCATAACCTTCTGGTTGCTTCATATAGATTTCTTCTTCCAAATGCACATGCAGGAATGTTTTCTTCACATCCATTTGTTCTACTTCAAAACAAAATGCAACAACAATAGATAACATAAATCTTATAGAGGTTAACTTGGCAACAAGAGAACAAATCCCACCAAAATAAATTCCCTCAACCTGGGAATAACCCTTTGCTACTAGCCAAGATTTGTCTTTCTCCACTTTTCCTTCTGCATTCAACTTCTTTTTAAATACCCATTTTCTGCCAATGGGCTTTCTTCCAGTTGGCATCTCCACCAGATCCCAAGCCTCATTCTTATCCAAAGATGCCATTTCTTCTTCTATGGCCCTTTTCCAGAGATTTCCATCCTTTGAATCCACTGCCTCCTTGACAGTTCTAGGATCATCATCAATAATAGACAAAGAAATTTTTGAACGAAAATCAGATGGAATATACCTTTCCGGTAGCCTTCTTTCTCGAACCGATCTCCTCAATACTGGAGTATGAGGATCTTTTTCTTCTGATTCATGTTCTTTTGTAGAGTCTGATTCATCATCCTTTAAATCAAACTCTATCTTCTCTGGTTCTTCCTTACTTGGTAGGAATTCCTGTTTAACAACATCCTTCATTTCTCTAAATACCACATCTTGGCTATACACTAACTTCTTAGTTTCTGGAGTCCAAAGCTTATAACCTTTGAGACCATCTTTATATCCAATAAAAATACATTTTTCAGCCTTCTTATCTAGCTTAATCCTATTTTCCTTCGGAACATGAACATATGCATCATAGCCAAATACCTTAAGATGTGCGAGAGAAGGTTCCTTACCAATCCATACTTCTTGTGGAGTCATGTCATCCAACGCTGATGAAGGTGATATATTGACTAGATAAAAAGCAGTACCCACTGCCTCTACCTAAAATGATTGCCCTAACCTGGCACCACTGAGCATGCACCTTGCTTTTTCCATCAGCGTCATGTTCATCCTTTCTGCAACTCCATTCTGCTGAGGTGTATATGGAGAAGTCTTATACCTTTCTATACCACACTTCTTACAAAATTCTTCAAATTTATTCCCGCAAAACTCTCCACCATTATCTGTTCTCAACGCCTTAATTATTTTCTCTATTTGATTCTCAACAAGAGCCATAAACTCTTTAAACCTGTCAAAGACTTCAGATTTCTTCCTGAGGAAATATATCCAAGTTTTACTCGAGAAGTCATATATAAATGTGACATATTACACATATTTTCCCAATGATGGGACCAACATAGGTCCAAAAACATCACTGTGAACTAGCTATAAAATTCCTTCTGCCCTCATTGCACCAGAGGGGAATCTTACCTGATTCTTCTTCCCATATACACAATGTTCATAGAAATAAAAAATCTAGAGATAAGTTAGACATACATTCAACCATACCTTTATCGTGTAGTAGTCGAAGACCCTTCTCTTCGATATGCCCCAGTCTTTGATGCCACAACATAACCTTTTCTCCAGAGACTGTAGGAGTTCTTTCTTCTTCAACTCCAATATCAGGAATAATGGAGCTATTACACCCATCACTAATAGTGCTTCCTAGAAGCTTATACAGAGTTCCAAGAGAAACTCCCTTCATCAACACCATTTCTCCTCGAACCATCCTGCAAGTTCCCTTTTCAAATATTTTTTTTACGCTTATATCTTCCATTTTTCTTACATAATCAAATTTCCAACCATACGTAGGATGTGCAGAACACTAGGCAGTGTTCTAATTGTTGTTGAATCATCACCTAAGAAAACATTACCTCCATCATACTTTTCATATTCGCAGAACTACTCCCTATGGGGAGTCATACAAAAGGATGCACCAGAGTCAACCAACCATGCCTCATTATCTGCATGTGTGCTTGAAGAGGCCAAGTACACATCCCCTCCTTCTTCCTTGGAGGTATTTTCTTCTGTAGAAGAAGATTCTTCAAATCCCTTCTTTTTCTCAACTTTGGATCTACACTGCTTCTTGTAGTGCCCTTCTTTTCCACATCTCGAACATACCCTTACAAAATTTTCAGGAGATTTAGATCTACCCTTATACTTAGATCTCCCACTTGAGAAATTAGATCTATTTCTTTCCTGGGAATGTCCTCTTGCAAATAATGCATCTGTGTTATGTCCTTCCATATTCTTCTTTCTCATCTCCTCCGACAACAAGGATGAGACCACTTCTTCAAACTTCAAGGAAGTTGTATTACTACCTATGGCCACAACCAGACTATCCCACGAGTCTAGTAAAGAACACAACAATCTGATACATTTATCTTCATATGGAATTTTAATATCAACATATACTAACTGACTTACTAGAGTATTGGAGGCGTTCAAATGATCTACCACCGAGTCTCCATCTCTCATCCTCAGGTTATACATCTTCTTTCTCGGGAATAGTTTATTTACCAAGGACTTAGACTGATACAACTTCCCCAAATTTTCCCATAAATCCTTGGTCGTAGCTTCCTCTGACACATTTAGTAATACTGAATTGGAGAGACACAGTTGGATTTTGTTCATTGCCTTCCAATACATCTTTTTCTAGACATCTGGAGAAGTTCTTGTAGGTGTAGTACCTGGATCTACCATGATCCATTGATCTCTGTCCACGAACAAATCTTCCATCTTGAGCTTCCACAGCTCAAAACTTTTCCCATTAAACTTCTTGATCTTCATCTTTGAATTGCTTGCCATTTATTTTCACCTAAAGAACAATACCATAGATCTCCCACTATAACAAGGCTTATCACAGTCCCGAGCCAAACCCTTGACCAAAAAGGCATCCCCCTAAAGCAAATAAAGATCTGATACCAAATGTAAATTCTAACCTTGTACAATATCTATTGCAAACAAATGTTCAAAAAAAGAACATAAAAGATACAATGGAAAATACAAACATTACACAGAGATTTTTCCCCTGGAAACCCAAACCAGGAAAACCAACATATTCTATATTACTCATAGTGATACATTGTTTACAATACAATATACATATAGGAGCCAGCGGCATCCAAAAACCTAAACCAATGACCTATATTAGTCCAAAAACCTAATTCCTTAACTGGAAATAGAAAACCATTGGCAAAAACCATGTGTCAAAAAGCCACCTAAATACATGACACGTTTCCTGAGGCAGGTGTCACGTTTCTTGAGGCAGAAAAACAAATTCTGGGGGCGCTACCCGCGGACCCCCGTGCTACTCGTGAAAATAATATAACACATACCCAATAGGTCTTCCCCTATTCCAACAATAAGTCCTAAGTTATTTTGAATGGGTTAGAGGAAGAGTTAGAAATCCAATTGACCCAAATATTTCCTTTCACTCCTTTTGACAATGGGTTGAGATACTTGGGGTTTGATATTAAGCCAAATTATTATATATTTAAAGATTGGTATTGT
>ML810358.1:99299-125297 GCA_009831015.1 Picea engelmannii
ATCTTTGGCTAATTTATAGTGAATGAAATTATGAGTACTGCCAGAATCAATTAGGACTATTACCTTTTTCTTTTTGATGTATCCTTCGATCTTGAGGGTTTGAGGAGTGATAATTCCAGCTGATGCATTACACGATATCGTGGGAGTCAACTCTTCAGATGAAATTGCTTCTACGTTTTCATCTTCAGATGGTTCTTGTTCTTGTTCTTCTTCCTCTTCACAATCTATGTAGAATAATTTATTCTCACCACACTTATGTCCCTTACTGTACTTGCTGTTACAATTAAAGTGTAAACCTTTTTATTTTATTTCCTCCAATTGTTGAGATGTCAACCTTGTAGGTTGAGGTGTTTTAGAAGAAGGAGCATTGTTCTCCCTATAGATGTTAGGATTGGTCCTTCTAGTAGCCATAGCCATATTTTTACTTTCAACATTTCTTGCCACCTTAAATGCATTCTCCAATGATTTGGGTTCCCAAAGGTGAACCTCATGTTGAATTTGATCCTTTAAAGTTCCTATGAATACATCAATCAAGTGCTCATCTAGAATATCAGTTACCTTTATATTCAATCTTTGGAAGTTCTCAATATGCTCGATAACTGAACCCTTTTGCTTGAGATTTATCACTTGGCTAAAGAAGGTATTGCTCCTTGTATCATCATAGTGTGCTATCATTTCTTTCATGAAAATTTTCCAAGTAATGAGTGATTTGTGAGAACAAAGCCATCGTTACCATACAAATTGATTAGGTTTTAAATATAAAGAAGCAATTTGTACCTTTTGTGTATGTGGCACATTATGGAGATCAAAGAATTGCTCCATTTGAAGTATCCATGTGATTGGGTCCTTGCCATCAAACTTCCTCATATCAATCTTAGGAACGTGGTTGGTCTTCAAACCAAAGTTGGATTTTCTCCATTATTGATTCACCTTCCTTGTGTCCTCATCATGAACTTCATGGGATGCATTTTCACTTTCAGGTGTCTTCTCTGTTACAAAATTTTTCAATACTTCCATGATCTCCCCTTTCAAACCATCCATCTTAGTATCCAACATAGATTCCATTGAATCCATCTTCTTTTGTAGTTCATTTATGTCCCTACACATTTATTCACCTTCATCAAGAGTCCAAATAAGATTTTCTGGAGGCTTATTTGGTGTAGAAGTTCCCTTTTTTGGTGGCATGTTGTCCAAGTATCACTTTTGAACCTTGATTTTGAGGTGGTTCTGCTAGACAATATTTCTTCTGTTGTATATCCAAAGTTTCGGCCCTTATGGGTATGAAACTTTATTTTATGTATTTCTCTGATATTTCTTCTCTGCAATTCCACAGGTCTGATCAAAATTGGATGTGCCAAGTGGAATTTACGGTAACTTCCCCATAACTTGCCAATTTTTGGCCTTTCCAGGAGATCTCACTTGTATAGCGTGCCTCGCACAAAATAAGTGACATAAAATTCTGAAACTCATACCAAAAATACTGCAGACTATCCATGATCCAATGAAACCAGTCCCACTCAATTTGGACACTCTAGGAGGAAGTTATGATTGTTTTACCTAGAACACCTTATTGAGACTAGTCAATAGGATTAGTCAGATACCCTATATTACACAGGGTGTATCTACAAATTTAAGATGACCCAGAAGCTAAAAATTTCACCACAGATACCCTACTAATTCATGTAAATATACTCCGGATTTTAGGGTCTGAAACATTACATAAAAGTTTTTATCGTGAAAATTCCGCGATGACTCAGTTCAGGATGATTCCATAACCCTATCTTGTATAGGCTGTATCTCCGAATGTATAAGACCTCAGGATCTTAATTTGGAGCCCAACATACCTTGATCCGTCTAATAAATATCCTCCAAGTTGTTCCTTCTGAAACATTTTAGAAGAAGATTTATAGTGAAAATTCCAAGGTGTCTCAGATGTAGCAGCGAAACCCCAAGACCTTGAGCTCTGATACCATATGTTAAGAACTAAATATCAATATAGCATAGAAAAACCTCAGAAAAAGTACTCAACGCCTTGAAAAAGAGATAATTTCAGATAATAAGCCTCTTCGAGAGGGCAACCTCCTTTTACCCCACTTAAATGTTCAAGTACAAGATGATTCAAAATGAAAATGTCTCATTGGTATATATAGGAGACTAGGAGGTATAATTACAACTAATGGCCTAAAGCCAACATAAATAAAATAACATTACTATTATAATATGCCCTAATTAAGGGGTAATGAGCCAATATTAGAGCTTAACAACCAAGAGCCATTGGATAATGGTGAAAAATGAAGGATTGTGGGGGGGAATAATGTCTGAGAAGCACATAGCTCCTGAATTAATGGAGGATTGAATAAGGCGATAAGGAAAGGCATTTGGAGGGGCTTCAATTATTTGGAAGGATTTAGTGAAGTTCTTTCCTCTTTTAAGAAGATGTTTGGTTTGGAAGGTAGGGAGAGGGAATAGGGTAACATTAGGGAAGATCCATGGATGAGATATTAAAAAATTATAGGATTTTTGTATCCCTTAATGAACACTATTTGGTATGCGAATTTACAACTTATCAAAAGTTGTAATCCTAGGTATTAATTTTATATGGAAACAAAGATGGAACTTGTAATTCAATTAGATCTTCAAAGGGGGGAAGTGAAAGAATGGAAATGGTTTATCTCAAGTATTAATGACAATGCTATTAGACCGAAGGAAGAGGACAATGAAATCATCTAGTGAAATAACAAATCCAATGGAACATATGCAACAAAATTATTTATCATGGTCAAAATGGAGGAGAATGAAATGGGAGAGAAGTTGTGGTGGTGGAAATTCGTTTGGGCATTGAATTGACCCTTAAAAACCAAGCTATTCTTCTAGTTGACACTATTCAATAAAGTTCTCAAATGAGACCATTATGAAAAGAGAACATGGCAAGTCCTACGGGTGTGATGGGGGCCAAAGGAGCCACTAGAGTTAATAATAGTGTAGGTATGGTGGTCATTTAATATAAGGTGTATTGAGTGCATGTTGGCATCCCAACTAGCATCTTGTGTGTCATTCACTTTTGAAATACAAAATTGTTTCTTATGCTCACTTCCTAGTATGATTATACACGTCAGATGACTTGTGTTTCTTGTGTACGAAGGTATGAGTATTATTCTTAATAAATCTTGTTTGGATTTATTTTTTGTAATTATGTGGTGTAATTTATCGATCATGTTCTCTATATTCAATTTCATGACTGTAAAGCATGAAATTGAAGCCCCTTTTTCGTACAGATTGTTGATTGAATTGTTGTGGTAATCTCCTTTTGCATTGAATTAAAGGTGATTGTTTGTTTCCTTTAATTGAAGGTCTAAATTAAAAGGCCATGGACTATGTTTTTATTATAAACCATATGAATTATGTTCAAAACAAAAAACTAAACATGACTCATGACCTAAAGAAAAACAACTCAACCTGATATGAAATATGTGAGACCAATTCAATTAAATCAAGCCTAAAACCACAACCTAGATAAAACCCATGGTTAAACATGTTTCTATTAAAATATCCCCTCTCCTAATGGCCTGAATACGACTCCCAATGCCTTCCAATATCATATCAGGTTACATCATTAAGTAATTATCACTTAATGGATTAACCAATAAGTTGTCATATGAATTATTACTCTGCAAATGTATTGATGTCCTCGATTTTGAGTTAGTTATCTGTGGAAAGTAGCGAGGGTTCCATCAGTTTAGTGGATTTGAACCTTTTTGTCCTCTGGTTTCTCGGATATAATCAAAACTTAGAGTGGGGAATAATGGTAGCACCTCCCCATTTCCCTAAATGTTGGTTTATCATGAGGTATGTGAAATCGGTCTCTTCAACTGTTTATGGGTTTTGGTTGTTGCAAGCACATGGTTCTCATGTTGATGAGCATTGTTTTTGTGCCTTCTAGTTCACCGCCTATGAATACATGGCCCCCGTAGTTAGGATAGAGCCGAATGGATCACAAACTTTGTTGTCTCATGATGACGCTATAGATATCCTGGTTCAGTTTGGTTGGGTGAAGTTTATACAATCATTCTATGGCTTTAACCTAAAGGTTGCTAGGAATTTTTCCAAGATGTTTGATGGAACCAGAGCCAAAATAGGAGATATTTAGTTACAGTTTACCGAAGAATTCATAGCTAAGGTGACCCAGTTTTCTCAGGAGGGTGACTAGTGGTTTAAGAACATGAAAGTAATCGACATTATGTGGAAGTCTCTGTTGGTGTCTAGGAAATTGCACTACCAGGTAAAAGGTATGTCGATAGAACTATTTAAAACATGTTGGCATAGTCTATTATTGATCATAAATAAATTTATCACCTGCGAAGGATGCTACAAATTAGTGTTCCTATTTCACATACATTTGTTAATGGTTTTTCAAGGATTTGGTTTGAACTTTCCATTTTACTTGCTTACAAGCCTGCGAAAAATGTCAAAGTTTTACTAAAGGCCGAACCCCAATCCCAAGTCTAGTTTACTTCACCATGGTTTAATTTTCATATTGGTCGATTTCCATTTGGCTAGAACAGGGGACACCTAGCAAGGTTTTCTAGTAAGGAATGGATTCTTGCTCCTGCAAATTGATCCCAGTGTCGACTTAACACAAGCTATTGAAGAACCTATTTCTCCCAAAAAATTGTCTCATTTGCTCTGTGATTTTAGAATCGAAGTTCAAATCCAATATGACTTTTTCATTTCTCCCAATGATCAAACCAAGGTTGTTTCTATGACCCATGCAAAAAACATGAATTTATGAAGAAATCCTTAGAAGAGGTCCTTAGTCATTTGAGAAATGAGTCGTTAAATGTTGTTGGTCATTCACAACGTCTGACACTAGCGATTAATGAAAAATTTAAAGGGAAGGGAAAACAAATTAGGCAGGAAGTCTGTTATGTTGATTTTAAAAACAAAAGAAGTGGTCGGATCCTGTCAAGAAAGATAAGGAATAAACATAAACAGAAGAATGATCATGTTCCAACGATTATAATAGAAGATTTAAACTCTTCCAAGAGTGTAAGCCCAAACTCAGCAAGGGATAGTCATCCATGGTATGATTTTGTTTCAAACTTACCTCCACTCCTTCAAAAATGTGAGGGATTTGCATGAATCCAGACTGATTTTAAGGCTATGACGGCACAGGAAAAGACCCCAAACTCAGACTACCAACAATCGCTCCTAAATATGGAACTTGTATGTTTTGATGAATTTTTAGCATGGATTCAGAGATACTACATAGACATATCATACTTTCATATGCATCTTAACTAGACATTGGTGCAAAATAGAAATATTGAAAGAGAAAATCGGGATTTGAGAGATGAATTACAATAGACTCTTCCTCGGGAAAATAAAAGATTCAAAAAATATGGGGATATCATCATTAAGAATTCAACTAATATCAATGTTGTTATTTGTTCAGATATGTACGAATCTTCTTTTTCAAATGTCTAATTTGGTAATTAAATTTGTGGTTTATTTTCATTTTTGATTGGTTTGTTAAAGCATAAGTTGTTACATTGTTTTTAGACTAGCTACAGAATCAAACATTATGTAGCTTGTCTTAAGTTAGTTTATGAGATTTTTAATTAGAATTTTTTTATTTTATTTTCAGTTCTCAAGAAAGAACGTAAAAAATGTCCTATACACTAATGTATTATTGGAGGATCATGATGCATTTCTGATTTGAAAATAGTTTATGTTTCAAACAATGAAGAAAGTATGTTTTAAAATTGTTATAACAAACACTTTCTAAGTTGTTATAAACATTATTGTTATAAAATCAAGTTAGGAAGTGGTTTTTAATATACTCTATTTTGGAAGATTGATCCATGTCCTATGGATTTTGGAATTAGATCAGTGTAGTATTTAAATACTCTGTTAAGTTTTGATATAGAGGAGGAATTTTTCTGGGAGAGGAACTCCTCAATATTTTTAATGAAGAATATAGAATCATGATTTAATTAAGGCTTTCATCCTATGGATTAAAGAATTCAGTTTGCATTATGATATATTGATATTATGATTCATGTTCTCCAGAGTAATCAATTGTGGATTGATTTAAATTAGCTTTTGTCTATTTCATCAATTCATGATTAATTATTATCATATCTATATTAATTATTTCAATCTTTTAGGAGTCCATTATTCCAAATTGTATAGTTTCAAGTGATTGTATTATCTTGATGTAAATATCGATATGTATTGAGTTAAGTCATATATTTTGAGTTTGAACAAATCCATTTTTTCCACAAAAAGTTATTTCCTTTTGCAGATAATCATTTATATCTTCGCTTGGAATTATTAAACATGAAACCTATTCTTTTTGTAGTTTAAATGAGATTTGAATTGTTTGAGTGAAGTGACTTTCACATGATATTTTCATAATCTTAGAATTTTACAATCTGTTTTCTATAGATTTGTCTTAACAAGCAGGTTGGAGGAGCAGCTCAGCACAGGAAGACACCGACAGATTCTTTTTCTTTAAACACTGGCCAGTTCTAGGTTAGTTTCTTTTCTTCTCCCTTATTTTTGATTTGTGAATGTAGATCCACCTTTAGACTTAATAATTTTCCTATCTGATTCATATCATTATTATTTTCATTCATTATTTTCTTTTCTGATTTGTAAAAGTAGACTAGTAATTAATTTTAGATATCTTTATGTTTTGCCTGAGATTTGGTTCTATTCTATAAATTTAGCTTTTCAAGGTTTTGATTAAATCTTGTAGTTTGTATATTTTGAACACTTTGTATATATTTGGCATATAGTATTATATAGCAGGTAATTAGTTAGAGTCATATCCCAATATTGACTAATGAAGCCATAAAACCTGTCAGGATGAGTCATCCCAAACGACTTAGGTTAAATAGACAACTTTTGATTAGGCTTATCCTCATAGTTTACAGTGTGATCACATATGCCAGTGAAAATATTTCTCTAGACAAGTGGATATTAATGGCATGAGGGGGTCGAAAGACACCTCCTAATAATCGTTCCCCAGTTATAATTTGTAATCGTTTAAACTCCATTGTTATACCTGAGATAGCCACTACATATGAACCCCAACTTGTTATTATTCATGAACCTGCCACACTGATTCCTTAGGGAATTGCTATACAACATATTATCCAAATTTATCATCAATAAATAATAGGAACCAAAGGCACATTGGCTATACTTAGACAGTTTGGTGAACAATCGCATCGAACCCTTGATTTTCCCAATCAACAAGAAGATACTCTTTCCACTGGTACACCGAATTCCACATTGCGAGATATATTGGTTGATCCATATAAAGAACTCATTCTAGGTGTTGGGGGATATGGACTTCCTCCTTCACCACCTCACCCTTCTCCACCTCCCTTGGGAGGAGAGTCTTCTGACGAGGATAGTTGATCTTCTAAATCTTCTCAAACCTATGATACTTCACAGAATCCAACTTTGATGGCTAATCAAAATAATCTTTCTAGGTCTTGTCTTGACCAAGATGTTTTGGTAGTACCAGGACCCCAACATCCTCTACCCAAACATTTGGAAAAATGGTTACCAAAGTTCGATCTTGATTCTAAGAAATAAACTGAAGATCATATTAAAAAATCCATATTGGTTGTTAGGCTTATAAATGTTGAACATGAATATGTCGTTTGTATATTGTTTCCCTATACCTTCGAAGTAAATTCCTCCACATGGTACTTCACACAACAACCTCAAAGTATTGTTTCCTAGGACAGATTTGAAACCTTTTTCTTAGAAAAATTTGGGGATGAAAATCTTCGGAAGTGCTAGTTATGGAATTATCCAGCATGAAGATGAATCCCAAAGAGAAGGTTAAGGACTTTAATTAGAGATTCCTTACACTCAAAAATAAGAACCCCACAGAATCCATGCCTGCTGAAAACTTGATTATTTCTTACTATGCTAAATCTCTACACCATAATACAACTATGTGGGTTAAAATGTCTAAGAAAAATACTCTATTAGAATATTTTGAATATGCAGTCCTCATTGAAAAGGACATACTCAGCTTAAAAGATAACACAAACCCTGAAGTTGAATCAACTTCTTCCTCCAAGAAGAAGATAGAAATTCTTACCAAGCCTCCTTCAAATAAGAAAGAGAAAGAACCCTTAGATATCGAGAGCTTACAAAAATATTTTCAAAAGTCATCTAATCAAGTTATAGATTTGAAAAGGTCTTCATATGAAGGATCTTCAAGTAAAAGAAATTATCGACCACCTTTTAGAAGACTGCTTCCAAATCCTCCCAATAGATCAAACCCTCCAGCTGAAGGTTTGAGTTTTAAAGGATTGCATCATGTTATACAAGACATATTGGATGGATATGATATTTTTGTTGTTTTCCCACCTGGAAATCAAAATTATGCAGAAAATGAGGATGAAGAAACACCTGATGAGGGAGACTCATCTCACCCAGTTTTGGGGAGTCTTTCAAAGAATATTTTTCAAGCTAATTTTGAAACTGTCCTTAATAACCAACTTCCCTACAATACTCGTAGTAAAATTCAAAACAAATATTTACTTGAGGTAAATTATAATACAGTGTCAAAACAATCAAGACAGGTTGAAACATAAAAAAATCTTGATTTCTTTGATTTAGAATACGACACTATTGAGGATATTAAGAGATTAAAAGAAAATATATCGATTTACGAGCTCCTTAAATTTCCTCCCATCCTATAGAAAATGTTATGAAGCATAGTTGATAATGGTAAAAAGAAAGATATTCTAGAAAAAAACTTTGTAGAAAATGGCATTAATAAAGAAAAGGATATTGTGGAAAAAAGGTACCTGAAGACTATAATAAAAAGAAGGATGCTCTGGATAAAAGCATAGGAAATCTAGATAAAATTGCCTCAAATACAATAGATAAAAATCAACAGACTTCTTCTCCCACACCATGAAAGAATGTACCATCGTTTATGTTAACATTTGAAATATTTAATAGAAACATGCATAATTAGGTGGTGGATTCTTGGGCTTCATCAAATGTAATGCCTTTGTCAGTTTTCCAAAATATCAATGCCAAAGTTAAACCTTATGATTTTAAAATCATTTAGTTAGATAGAACTAATGTCATAGTTGTTTGTGAACTTAAATATGTATTGATTAGATTAGCATCTAACCCAAAAGTGGACCAGGTAATCGACATAATAGTCGCAGATATTCCAAAGGTATATGGCATGTTCCTAAGAAGAGATTGGTATGAACAAATCCATGGTTATTTTACCACATATTGGTATCACTTATGGTTACTAGTAAATGGTCATCCAAATAAACTTAGAATCAACAGGGAACGCTATCTGAAATATACAGTTTCAGATCTAAGTGATTCAAATGAACCTTTTGTCCCCAGTGTGAATGCATTAGAAATTCAAGGTATGAAATTTGTATTTGGGAATTTTGTGGCTGAATTATCTACTATTGTAGACTCGAATCAAGAAGATGAAATATTAGTCTACACTCATGTATTAGCTTCTAAACATGATGTAAATATTGTAAATAGTTGCAAGAATGATGAAATTTGGCCTTTATACTTTGATGGGTCAAAATCATGTGAAGGAGCCAGTGCCATATGATTATTGATAGACCCTAAAGGTAAGAAGACATTTATTGCTTGTAGATTAGAATTCATTTGTACAAATAATACGACGAAATATGAAGCTCTCATGCAGGGACTCAAGAAAGCCATTGACCTGGATGTCTAATGCCTAGTTGTATTCACTGATTCTGAAATTGTCATCAAACATGTAAAAAACGATATTCACTGTCTATTTTTTCACATAAAAAACTATTAGACTGAGGTATGGAACTTGATTAATAAATTTCTCTCTTTTAACATAAGTTCCATTCCTAGATCTAGTAATTCTAAAGCAGATTTCTTGGCAAATGTAGCATCAAAATTATTACCTACTGAAGGCTTCTCTCCTAACTCATTGTTGGCCCTTCGTTATGTAAGAAAGTGAATATTAAGGAAGGAATGCAAAGTACAAAATGTGTGGAAGGAACATAAACCGAGGAAGGTTTGAAGTGGTTAAATAAGCAGAAAAGGAGGAATGAAGTAAGGAAAAGAAAGTTATTGAAAGAGAAGGTCAAGGAAGATAAAGTAGCAAAAAAGATGGATACTGGATAACTCATCAAGAAGAAAAAGACACCAACGGGTGATTTGGAGAACTTAACGGAAAATAAGGAAGGACAAGCTGGCGAAGCTCTCAAAATGCGGATCAAGTGGACCAGGGTTTTGGACCTAGGGTTTTAGATATAGGGTTTTGACACCTAGACTTCGGTCTACGGTTGTCTGAGAGTCATGTAATGTATAAATAAAGGTCTAGAAGAGTTTAGAGGGTTCATCATTGGTTACTTCTATCGTTGATGAGAGTTATATTGATATAGAAGTATTGTGGTTTTAAAGCATTATGTATTGTAATATCTTCAACTGGGTGCGAATATCAATCCCATAGCTGGGTGTGCAGGGAGGGGAGATAGAGAGTGAGAGAAAGAGAGAAATCTACAACTATGTGTGCAGATAGAATTGTATGTTTTCATCTAATATATCAAGAAAAATAGTTATGTGGACATAGCCCTAGGGAGAGGGTTAACCACATACATCTTATTGTTCTTGGTGATTGATGATGTGTATTTTCTATCTGTTATACTTTTATTGCATTGTTGTGTTAAAGAGAAGAGATATAGTTAAATTCGTGAAGATGAGTAGAAGACTATAAAAAATATCTAGGTTGTATTGTGTGGTTGATCTGGATTCACTTTTCATTTCCTCTGGTTGTAGACACCTGTGTCCTGCAACCCCCCTATTGCTACTTTGGGTGAGACTGCATCTTCTTTGTAGGTGTTTCCAAAAGGGCCAGTAGTTAGGTTTTTTTGGTGCACTATTAGAGTTGAACCCTGGGTCTTCCCCTGTGCCAACAAATGGTTCTGTTGCTGGGACCAGGATCTTCTTGAGGTAATATCAAGGTGGTTTCCATCAAAGACTAAGATTCATAAGTGGATAGAAGAACAAGAAAGGGACTTTGCCAAAGATCAGAACAAGAACCCTAGAATTAGTACAGAAGATTGGTTGGTAAGGTATAGTTTTACCGACATACGCAAGATTTTCTTTGGAGGAGTTCATAAGGAGTTATACGAGTGGTTAACCATATTAGTGGACACAAAGTTTGAGATCATATCTAGACCACCTGTGGTCTGGAAAACATAGCTGATCAAGAAAGTCAAGAGAGTCAATAATGTTGTATCAAGAGCAATAGATCTCTGGTTTGATAACACTATTGGAGGGTACATTACTGAGTTTTCTATTGACATAGTAGAATTATATAATCAAGTAGAGAGGTATTTCTTTAAGGGACCTAGAGAGAAGTTTCTACACTTTTTGAAGCTAAATATTATTATGTTATTGCACGAGAAGAATATCTTGAAGATGCAATAATCAATTAGATTTTTAAAGCTAATGTTCAAGAATTCAGACAACGATAGTGACACAGAGGTTGGACACATGCACAGTGGGAGACCATTCATGGAGGTTCCTCTTATGAACCGGTTTAAGTATAATTATGGAGACGAGGGATTATATAGTGGAGAATAAGAATATCTAACAGACGAAGAGTATTCAATGTCCGCAAGGGAAGAGGAAGTAAAGAATGAAGAACTTTGTCGAGGAGGAACAAAAACTTTAGGAACTGTGCCTACTTTCGAAGTAATTACTATTACTCCTCCTATTGTTTTAGCAGCATTAAGCAATCTGAGTAACCAGAGTAGTCAGAGAAATTAGAGTACTATTACAAGTAGTGCAATACATACTCATTCAAGAAACCAAGGAAGATATATGGAAGATGAAATGAGGTTACCCATTTTTAGAGGAGATGGATATGAATATCCTGACCAATATTGGTTCTTATGCAAAGTTGTATGGAGCATCAAGAAAGTTACCAATGAAGTTGTCAAGAGAGCTCAGTTTAGTACTATCATGATGGATTGCACACTGAGCTACTATATGAAGTTTCCTTCAAGACCTAGATAGCCTAAACCACTGAATGACAGTAAGATTGCATTGAGTGCAGAGTTTAAGAAACCTAATTTGGAGTCACAGTGTATTACAGAGCTGAAGGAGATCAAGAAGAAGGTAATTGAACTTGTTTGGGAGTTTGATCAGAGGTTTAAGACCTTAACAGGCCATTTAAGTTTTCAGATTCCAAACGAACAACACAAGGAATGGTTCATCATTTTTATCCTACCACACATCAAAGTTTCTCTGATGCAATAGAAGGTCACTTCAAACGCTGAAGCATTGGTGATATCCATGAAAATAGAAGCATCCCCTGTAGGAGAAACCAACCTAGGTATGAGTCAGATCTTGAATAAGTTAACTAGTTTATCTTTACAAGTCAAAGACATGAATAAGGATAAAGGAAAAGAGAAAAGAGAAGATATCTGGTGTATCATATGTAAATCAGAGGGCCGTGGAAAAGAGAATTTTCCCATATTTAATGAATACTTGGCCTCTAAAGAACCTAATCCTTTGAAGCAGGCTATTGTACCGTAGTGCGAGGTATGCAGAACTAGACATCGCCCTGATGATTGTTATTTTATGAAAAAATATGTCAGGACACCTACCAATATTTATTGTACATTCTGCAAATCTATGGGGCATGATGAGAAGGATTGTAGGGCTTATGATCTCATGCATGAAAGATCAAGGGATGCATATATAATTCAAAGAGAAGTATAGAAAGAAGGAAATAATGCGCAATTCAACTCCCCAGGAAGAGGAAAATTCAACCCTCGTGGTGGATTTAGAGGAAGAGGACAAGGAGGAGGCATGGATCGAGGTCGAGGTCAGATTATTTTCTATAACTGCACCCAACTAGGTCATTTGGCAAGGGATTGTCAGAACCCTTATACTACTTGCAACTATTGTAACTCATTTGATCATGTTATCGAAGAATGTTCAGTATTGTTAGCCAAACTCCAGGAGAGACATGGAGGAAACCAAGTCCAATTAATATCAGCAGAACCTCACGGTGAGGACCCCAGAGTCATTTTTATTACTAGAGGAGGCGTTGTTACAAGAGAAGATAGGGTGAATCTAGGAAATACTACAAAGGGATCAAGAATCAGAAGAGTTGCAGAGAAGGCACAGTTGTTTGATCCAAGGAGGGAGAGGCGTACTTCTGAAGAAGACAGGAAATAATTTGTAGGAGAACAAGATTATTCATATAAGGCACAATGAGAAGTAAAGGAATGTGAATTCCACCAACATTTGATCAGTCTGTCCTAGATTCACAAGGAAAAGAGGTAAGGAAGCTCATGGACTTCCTATATACTTGCATCAATTTGATTAAATATGAGAAATTTGTTTAGGAGATACAACACCTCGTAAAAAAATATGAAATTGGGAGAATAGATCCTGTGTTGAGTAGAGATGTGAATAAAGTATCTAGGAACATAAGGACAAACAAGGAACTACACCTTAGTGTTAAGATTGGATACTACGACGTGATCTATGTGGTCCTTGACTTGGGATCAAAAGTAAACATTATGACAAAGAAAAATTGGGCACTGATGGGAAAACCTAGATTGATTTACTCTCCTATCAGGCTCATGATGGCTAATCAGTAGGTAGTGAGCCCCTTTGGAAGACTATATCATGTCCCTATAGACATCGATGGGGTAAGGACATTTGCAAACTTCTAAGTGATTGAGATTGTTGATGATAGTTGTCCTTATCCTGTGCTATTAGGAATTGATTGGGCTTTCAACAATTTGACTATTGTTGACCTAAATAAGCGAAGAATGAAATTCGAAGGTAATGGCCTTAAGTTCATTTCACCTTTGGACCCGGATGAAGGTCGCAGATACACATAACCTATAAAAGAAGAAGATCGTGCCTATGAGCTAGAGAACATCTATAAACTGAATGCAAGACAACAAGATTACATTAATCCTAAAGCAGATGGAAATCCCAGCTATTGAAGTGAAAGTGCATGGTCATTAGACTCAGAAGAAGCAATGGAAAATTGGAATAATAGAATGTATGAAGTCTCTACACAGAGGTGTGCCGGATTGACTAGGGAAGTTCGTTGGATTGGCACATAAGTAATCTTCCTACATTTGATGGTTTGAATCATTTGGAAACATTTGTCGCTGAATTTGAGAGAATTGTACTAATACAACAAGGGATATTGGCACTAGACAAAGCGTTGAAAGAGACACTAGCTAGATGGTGGGGGACACACAGGAAGAACATCACAGAGTGGGTACAATGTCACACCTTATTGATGATATTCTTTTCAGACCAAGATGAAGAATGCAAAGTTTTATACACAGGTCAGAGTTTTCCTAAGGACCATGTGTGAATTTATGAGGAATCTTGGTGCAAGATCCCTAAATAATAGTGGGTACATAAGTTCAATAGCACCTTAGATACTACACCTATCAACTGGTACCTTCAAGCAGAACTGTTCTTAACCACTATAAATTGGTATGATATGACCCAGAACTTTATAGCTACATTCCTCTTTCAAATTCAGTACCCTATTGTATATCATGCGTTACAAATTGTAACACAAAAGGTCTTTGAGGAGGCACCTACATATTGGACACATTGACTACACTGAGAGGGGGAGGTGAACAATGTAGGGATCTTTTTCCCAAAACTCCTTAGTCAACAATCATCATTAAATAATTACTCATTGCTTTCATTTATAACCAATTAAATGCCAACACATATCAACAACATATATCAACAATATATCATCAACAAGTCATCACCACAAGGAACACAAAGAACACAAGATGTATGTACAATTTTATTTTTATAAAGGACTACAATCCTTGGGGTTTTTAAGAAACAATTGAATAGAGTACAAATATAAAATAGAAGCATCTCTATAATGGAAGAATCATCTTACACCCTCAACACCAACTGAGATGAGGAAAAAATCTTCAACATATATCAATATGTACCATAAACAAGTGCATCCAACCATGTACCAAGTATATACCAATCATGTGTCAACTACTCATCAATATGTACCAACATCATCAACTATACACCTCATGTATGTGCCAACTCATCAACTGCTTGTTTCAACCATGACTAGTTTTGGATTAGTCAACAACCGTTACTTGAAATAAGCATAACTTTGTACTTGTAATGAATAAATATATGAAACTAATACAAAATGTTCCTCAGTTTTTTTTATGCAATTCCTCCAATTTTCACTACTTGGAACCTCTCAGAAAAGGAGTTATAGAAAAAATGGCATACCTTACTGAATTATGGCTTATTCTAGAGAGCGACCCTGTAGAGCGTGCCCCTCATGGAATATTTTTTGAAGAAATATGAAACTATTACACAACATATTGCAGACTATAATATAACCAAAAAAATTGGTCTCACTGAATTTAGATGTTTTATGAATAATTTATGACTTTTTTACTCGAAACACTTGTTTTAGACTAGTTTCTAGACTAGCCACAAACCCTATTTTCCACAAAGTGTATCTCCAAAAATACAACGATCCACAAGTTGTATTTTTCACCATGGATACCTGGATATGTTTCCTCAATGGAATATCAATATCACGGTCTGAATCATTATAGAAAAAATGTTATTGTGAAAATGGTGAGATGACTTGTAAATAACATACCTTAGAAAGCATCATGAAAAGAATTTATCCTCCCTTGAATTTTGGTCGTCTTTTCTTCACCTTCCGTCTAAAATTCGGCTTAGATATCCTTTGGTTACCTCCATCAGCTATATATCTTCAATATTCTCAAGTGTTTCACACCAAAAATTCTCAAGAAGCTCTCACAAGAAGCTCTCCATCAATACTCCAAAATATATTCTCATAAGAAGCTCTCCATTGATCCATAAAAAGGATGATATACAAGAGACCATTGCTATATTATTTATACTTTCATCATCTAGGTCACTTAACCCATTTTTAGGTCACTTAACTCAGTTCTATGTCACTTAACCTACGTTCCTTATTTTATGGTTAACCACTTTTTATAAATAAAAAGTTCTCCAATACTTTATCATTTAAATATTCCTTCTTTACTTTATCATTTCTTGATTTTGTCACTTTTGTTTATGATTTAAATAATCCACCTTGACTTTGTCACTTTACTTTATCATTGAAGTAATGATTTCTTCTTTAACCCGTTTTTCGGTCACTTAACCTTTTTTCCTTATTTTAGGGTTAACCACTTTCCATAAATAGAAATTTCTCCAATACTTTATCATTTAAATGTTCCTTCTTGATTTTGTCACTTCTCTTTATTATTTAAATAATCCACCTTGACTTTGTAACTTTACTTTTTCATTTAAATAATGATTTCTTCTTTTAGGTTACTTTGACTTCTTTGACCATGGGGGATTCAAGCCTTCATGTGGGGGTCCTTCATATTTGTAAGGCCATAACTCTCAAACCATGATGAGTTATTTGACATTCCACATACCACTAGAAATGGCATGACAAGCACTATCCATATAGGATAGTTTCACCAACAATTTCCTTTTATATAGAAGAAGATCTATTAAAACTTCCAAAATAAGTTGAAGAGGGTTTATATAGATATATAAGTGATCATTTTTATACACACTATAACATGTTTCAGATAACACTAAGAAGTTTCTTAGGAGAAGTCAAAGACACATCTTGAAGTTAAAGGGAATTCTCAAGGAACAAGAAGAGAGAAATAAGACTCAATTAGAAGAAAAGGAAGAAGAGATCACAAGACTAAAGAATGAAAAAATATATATGAAGGTAGATGATGAGATTAGCAAAAGTTTTGAAACTATTATTCATCTCAAGACCAAAATTTAAGAAGCCAAAAGGGTAGAAGAACTTTTGAAGAATCAAATTAATGAAAAGGAAGAGTCATGTGATAAGTTAGAAACTGAAATTGTTGATCTTAGAAAGAAAGTGGAGAAGTGAAATAAATTCTTGAATAGCTCAAAAATCTTGAATGAGATCTTGGAAGGTCAAAGATAACCATATGATAAATCAGGTCTTGGACACAAAGAAGAAGCTACACATGCTGAAGCAAGAACCTCAAAGAAGCATGAGGTAAGTCCATCAAAGAAGGAAAACAATGTTGCAAAGAAGCCATATACACAAGGAAAGGAAAATTTCAAAAGAAAGAAGAAAGGAAGAGATCAAGAAGTTATATTTGGGACAACAAAGCAAAGGTATGAAAGTATTTTTCATGGGCATTGTTATTCATGTAATGAATATGGTCACAAATCTTGTGAGTGTAGATCTTATGAAATAAGATATAATGGAGGATTTCATAACACCATAAGGTGTTGGAGATGTGATCAAGTAGGACACATTGTTGTTCACTATAACACCATGAGATGCTACAGTTATAGTGGATTTGGCCACAAATCCTAGGAGTGATGGAACACAAGAAGAAAGTCCATGATGAGGACTTCACATAGCATGGCTAGTAGAAGGAATGAATTAAGGAAAGGAGACATATTTGAAAATATGGATGCTCAGAGATCAAGTTATAAGGAGAAGGGACATCTACAGAAGTGGGTGAAGAAGACAGAGAAGCCAAAACAAAATGAGATACTGAAGGGAAGTTCAAAAATGTCATCTACTGATGCATACACAGGTGACAGTGGTATCTGTTGCATACATACACAGACTTACCTTGTATAGGTCGCATACATACGCGAGATGTCTGTGCAGTAGGCAACATATATGTGGTGAAGCCTAAGGAAAGGGCTATGCACATGGATTGCAGTTTGATGTGATCGTATAACTCTGTGATGCAGGGTATGACATGGTTTATTGCAGGTTCTGACATTGTTTGTTGTAGGTTTTCATGATTCTATATTGGATTATGTAAGGTGATGATTTAAAATAAATCTTGGATGCATGTCACTAACCCATGAGTATAGATTGATGCATTTTCTATTGAATAACAATGATGGTTATGACAGTGAAGTTATGACATCTTAGTTATGTGATATATCTTGATGATGTATTGGAAGATTACTTGTCGAAAAGCTTGATGCATGCATTTGGAATATGAATGGGATAAACATTGGGACATGTCATTGGTGAGTTTATGAGATGATCATGYTGTACATCATTGATGATCTATAGTTGATGCACAATTAGTACGTTTCTAGTACACTGGTAGAGGCACCTACTAGYGAGTTGATTGTCACATGTTTTATGGATGATTTGGCATACATGTATGGGATTCATAATTTTGTGGTATTGGTGCATGGTGGTGTACATGTTTTGGTACACTCATATATGGCATATGTTTGATGATACTATGTTGTTGGTATTACTTGATTAGCACAACAATTGGTATTTGTTCGATACATGGTTATGGTACTTGGTTCATGATGAAGACATATCATGAGTGATATGACACATGGTTGGCATATTGGWGGATGCACATGGTTGGAATATTGGTGGATGCACATGGTTGGGATATTGGTAGATGCACATGGTTGGGATATTGGTGGATGCACATGGTTGGCATCTTGGTAGATGGACATGTTGRAATGTTGATAGAGGCATATGATTGATACATTCCATGGATGATATCTTTTGGCACATTGCATGATGTTATGTACATAGGTTTTGTGGATGATGAGCACACATTTTTGTACAGGATGTACTTAGTTGATATTTTGCTCATGATTCTTTATTTCATTGTTGACATATCTTTTGTTTCATGATGCTTGGTATGGCATGAGGTTGATGCATGAACAGGTCAAAGGATATTTATATGGTAGCACATTTTTCATCTTGTAGAAAGGAGATATACCCACATGGGGAGTCATTATTCTTCCCATGATTCTAGGAGGAGATATTTATCAAATGAATACCTAGAAAAGAGCCATATATTTGAAGAAAGAGCACAAAGGCATAATTCCAGAAGGAGCGATGGTCACGGGGGGAGTATGAGCGATGCATTTTCATAATTACATCATAGTGATATACCTTGTTTAAAAGGATTATCAAAGTCATCCAGACAGGGGAGAAACCCAAAAAAGAGTTCAAGCAAGGGGATCATCCCCAAGAGAAAAATGGCCCTTTTCCATTGATGTCAAAGGGGGAGAGATAGTCACATTGATGTGATTGATGATTATTGATTGGGAGAGATAGTCACATTTGGGAGAGATAGTCACATTGACTATTGATGTAGATCATGACTTATCTACATGTTGACATCAATAAAATTGGTGTTGACATCAATGTTGGTATTGTCATCAATGCCAAAGGGGGATATTGTTGGATCATGTTATCATTGATGCCAATGGTTTGATTGATTGATGTCAAGTGATTGATTGATTCCAAAGGATTGATTGATTGATGATTGATGTAATGTAATGTGTATTGTCCTTGATGAGAATGCATAAATGAATATGGATCAATGAGTTGTCATTGATATGATGAAGATGGATCAATCAGTTGTCATAGATGGATCGATGTGGTTTCATTGGTATATGATGCATTATTGAAAAAATGTATAGATGACTCATTATTCTCTTATCATGATTGATAAGGTGCACTAATATATGAACTTCAAAGTGGTCCCCTTATGGTGAAAGACCTCACGAGAAGACGCTTTGCAGATTGAGTTATCTTAGAAAAATGGTTGGAGGAACCATGATGTCATTATTGTATTATCATGATTGATAAGGTGCACAAATGGATGAACTCCAAATTGGTCCCCTTATGGTGAAATCCCTCATCAGAATATGATTTGAGGATTGATTTATCCTATAAGAATGGTTGGAGGACCCATGATTTTATCTCAACCAAAATCCCTCATCAATTTCATCATCCGAATATGATTTGTAACTTTGTAATAGACCTGATGTATATGATCACATCACATTTTTCATAAGGACCATGTGAGAAGTTATGAGGAAGCTTGGTGCAGCATCCCTAAAGAACAATGGGTACATAATTTCATTAGCACCTTAGATACTACACCTATCAATTGGTACCTTCAAGCAGAACTATGCCTAACCACTATAAATTGGTATGATATGACCCAGAACATTATAGCTACATTCCTCTTTGAAATTCAGTACCCTACAGTAGATCAGGCATTACAAATTGTAAGATAGAAGGTCTTAGAAGAGGAACCTACCCTCCCCCTTGAACAAGAATAAGATGAATGGACTACACCACTTTAGCGGTTACAGGGTTGTTACAATATTAATGCTAATGAATATGATGATCCTAAGAATGTGAACATCTCAGAAAATGAGGGACAAAGAGACATAGAAGGGCCAGGAATTGAATTACCTTTTGTAGGGCAACCTATTAAAATTAAGAAAGTTAACATTGGAATAGAGCAAGCACCTATGATGGAAAACTTTGGAGACTATTACGATGATGCTACTATTAGCAAGATCACATAGCTATTGCATGAATATTAGGACTTGTTTAAAACCAAGTGCACATACATGAAGGGCATTAAAGGTCCCATGGGAGAAATGAAGATTCCTTTGAAAGCATATGCCAGACCTATCAAACAGAGACCCTATAGACTGAATCCCAAATACAAGAAGAAAGTTAAGATTGAATTGGATAAAATGTTGGAAGAAGTAGTACCTATGGAATAATTGGTTCCTAGTTTAAGAATTGCAACATTTACAGGTATGGATGACACCGACGTTGTTCAAGACAGGCTTGCATAGTTTCTAGAACTGGAGGAAGACAGGTTCATTGCAGGATTTCATCAACAGGTACATAAAGAACGAGAGAAATATTATCATGAAAAACATATCAATAAGAAAGATTTTAAGCAAGGAGATTTGGTATTGTTATATGACAACAAGTTCATGAAGCATCTAGGGAAGTTCATGACACATTGGCTCGGACCATTCAAATTTTTTTATATTACAAAAGGAGGATCTACACAGTTGAAGACCCTTAATGGAGAATGGAAAGAAGGTTTGGTAAATGGGAGAAGGTATAAACTATATTATGACAACCAACTACCTCGCAGGTCTCAACAAAATCAAAGAAAGAAGGGTCTAGGTACCAGGTGCAGTTGAAACTGGTGTTGGGACTAAGAAATGTCTTATTTTCATCCACCTTTCTCTTCATTATTATTCACATTTCATCTCCACATTAACCTTTCATGACATCATTTCCATAAATATAATTGCGTTTCACCTTATTGTTCTCCACTTTATTCATTTTGGTATTTAAAAGGAATTTGTGATTAAATGTTAGAAAATTGACATGTTTTCATATATATCTCAAATATGTGTGAGCTTTGTAATGTGTAGGAATATGTGAAGGATCAATTCAAAGGACTTCTCGAATACTTCCTCCACCATTTCAATATTTGAGGAGATAATTGAAGCCCATTCCAAGGAGAAGATCATGGAGATTTCGTTGGAATATATTATCCAAGATATATGAGAGATATGTGTGAGGATTTGAAGGGATTATATTTTGTAATAATGGGAAATAGGTTGAGAGAAAAGTGGATCTGTAATAATGACATGGTTATCTTATATTCAAGGCTCTCATGTATAAAAGAGAGTCCTCTCTCTTCATGAGAATTTAATAGGAGTTAGATTATGTAATTAGAATCAGAGTAGTTATTAGTATTTGAAAGAGAAAGGGATTCTTAGCTTTGATTCATGGTTTTGGTTTTCATGCTTTTATTATTTTGTTATGAAGATTGATTTGGTTATTGTAATAGAATATTGCTTCATTGGTGCGATCTCACATATGTTGTTGTGTTATTTAACTCTTCACATGTTGTACTTTCTTTTCCTTCATGTAGTTCTCCATTTCTAGATTAATTCCTTCACGCAATTTCTCATTCCAAGATTAATTTCATTTACGCAACTAGATTAATTCAATTCCAAGTCGTGTGTTAGATTAATGATTCAATTTCAGTTGTATCTTAACCATTAGATTATATTAGTCCCGCTTCAATCTTTCATATAATTTGTGTGTGCTTCATCAGTTTACGAACCCCGGGTTGACAAATTAGATAGTTGGGTAAATACTACAATGCAATTAATTCAACATTAGTTCGGCCCAATGTAATGACTATTGTTCCTTTTGTTATGATTGATGTTCCATTTGCAATTCATGCTATTCCTTTTGCAGGTTGTGTTGTTCCTTTGAATAGAACAACTACCGTTCCCTTTACGATTGTTGTCCCTTTACAGGTGTTGCATCTCTAGAGGCTGGGTATTGAAAACAGAAAGTAAGAACCTATGTAGGCGACAAGTAAAATGCTTGTGCCACTGCCTAACTTTGGTTGATGCATTGAGGTTTCTTTTAGGACATCTTTAGAGCCCAACAACTGGGTACCAGACACATAAAAGATAATCTACACATGATGGGAAGGGACATAGCATAAAGCACAGGCTGCTCCGCATAATCTGCGGTCGAGGCAATACAGAAGTTTCAGTCTTCCAGTGACTCAGGACGAGTCACATGTGAGTTTTGGGGGTTTATTGGCTCTTGGTTATGTAAGAAAGAGAATATTAAGGAAGGAAGGAAATGTATGAACTGTGCGGAAGGCACATAAACTGAGGAAGGGTCAAAGTGGTTAAAGAAGCAGAAAAGAAGGAATGAAGTAAGGAGAATCAAGTCCTTGAAAGAGAAGGTCAAGGAAGATAAAGAAGCAAAGAATATGGATCGTGGACAACTCAATAAGAAGAAAAATACAAAAAATGGTTCTTTGGAGCAATTCACAGAAAATAAGGAAGGACAGGATAGAGAAGCCCTGAAAATGCAGGTCAAGTGGACCATGGTTTTGGACCTAGGTTTTTGGAACTAGGGTTTTAGATCTAGGGTTTTGACACCTAAAATTCAGTATAAGGTTGTCTGAGAGTTATGTAATGTATAAATAAAGGTATAGAAGAGTCGAGAGGGTTGTTCATTGGTTAATACTATCATTGATGAGAGAGATATTGATATAGAAGTATTGTGGTTGTAAAGCGTTTTGTATTGTAAGATGTTCAGCTATGTGTGAAGATCAATCCTACAGCTGGGTGAGCAGGGAGGGGAGATATAGAGAGAGAGAGAAAGAGAGAAATATGTAGCTAAGTGCATAGATAGAACTATATTTTTTCATCTAATATATCAAGAAACACAGTTCTATGGAAGTATCCCTAGAGAGAGGGTGAACCACATACATCTTGTTGTTTTTTGATTGATGATGTGTATTTTCTATAAGTTGTACTTTTATTGCATTGTTGTGTTAAAGAGAAGAGATATAGTTAACTTCACAAAGCTGAGTAGAAGACTATAAATAGTCTCTAGATTGTATTGCCTAGTTGATTTGGATTCACCTTGAATTTCCTATGGTTGTTGACACTTGTGTCCTACAGCCCCACTATTGCTACTTCGGGTGAGACTGCATATTCTTCGTAGGTGTTTCCAAAAGGGCCAGTAGTTAAGTCTTGTTGGTGCACTGTTAGAGTTGAACCCTAGGTCTGCCCCTATGCCAACACTCATTTTTCGTTGAATTATTGTTCAGGCCGTTAATTCCAGATAATATCACCAATTGGCAAGTGTTTGAGAATGACCAACAGATCATAAATTTTATGCACATGGAAGACACTTTTAAAGGTGTTGTAATTGATGAAAATGTTAAGAACCAAATATCAATATAGCATAGAAAAACCTCAGAATAAGTGCTCAACGCCTTGAAAAAGAGATAATTTCAGATAATAAGCCTCTTCGAGGGGGAAACCTCCTTATACTCCACATAAATTTTCAAATACCAGATGATTCCAAATGGAAATGTCTCCTTGGTATATATAGGATACTAGGAGGTACACTTACAACTAATGGACCCAAGGCAACATAAATAAAATAATATTACTAACGTAATATGCCCCAATTAAGGGGTAATGTGCCACTATTTATGGATTAACATGAACCTCCCATTAAGACAAGTGTTGTCCACAACGCTTGAGTAATTTTGGATGCTTCTATATAAAAGACTCATCTTCCAAGTGGAATCTTCAGCAGGTAGTTTCCTCCACTTAATGAGATACTATGAAATGGATCTATTCCTCGACTGGTGAATTCATGTGTCAGTGATAGCTTCAGGATACAATATTATTTTTCCTTCCTCGTCAAGTTATGGAAATATAGTTTGAACTAGTATCTTGTCACCTATAACCTTATTTAAGCATGAAACACTAAGAACTGGGTGTAGTCGTGAAGATGTAGGAAAATCCAATTTGTATTCCATAGTACTAATATTTTGCAACACCTTATAAGGGCCATAGTACTTGGGTGATAATTTATTATCCTTCTTGGCTTTCTTGAGGGACATTTGTTTGTATGGTTGTAGTCTTAAAAACACCCAATCCCCTACTTTAAAACTTCTTTCACTATGATGTTGATATGCTTGTTGTTTCATGCAATTATGTGCCATGGTCAGGTTGTCCTTTAATATTTGGAGAACTTGTTGTTGATGCTCGATGTGATCTTCCACTTCTTGAACCTTAGATTTTTCTTTTAAAGAAGAAGTGATGCAAGGAGGGTGGTATCCATAGAGTGCCATAAATGGTGTCATTGTTGTTGCAGTATGAAAGGAACTGTTGTACCACCATTCTGCCAAGGGTAACCATTTGAACCATTGCGTTTTTTTATCAGAGACAAAGCAACGAAGGTGGCCTTCTAGACATTTGATCTCTATCTCATTTTTTCCATGAAATTGAGGATGATAAGATGAACTATGAGCCAATTGAGTACCCAAAGAAGAAAATAATTATGTCCAAAATTTTCCAGTGAATATGGGATCTCTGTCACTTACAATAATCTTTGGGCTTCCATGTAGCTTTTGAATTGTCTCCATGAATGTGGTGGCAATTGTACTGGCTTTGAAGGGATGAGAGAGTGCACAAAATTGTGTGTACTTGGTCAGTATATCAACAATCACCATGATGACACTCTTTCCTTTAGACTTCGGTAACCTTGTGATGAAATCCATGGAAATTGCCTCCCAGCACTAACTTGGGATGGCTAATGGCTGTAAAAGACTAGAGGTCTTAATTGTTTCCACCTTATTTTGTTGGAAAACCAAACATTCTGCCACAAACCTTTGAACATTAGTTTTAAGGCCATCCAAAAACAATTCCTTCTTGACCCTATGGTAGGTTTTCAAAAATATCGAGTGCCCTTATACCAAAGAGGTGTGCAATTCCAATAGTACATTTTGTTTGATTTGGGAGTTCTTACATAAATATAAGTGATCTTTGTGCCATAGTGAATCATTTTTCCATGTAAATGTATCTGATGCACTAGAATCCTACTACAAACTTTGAATGAGAGTCCACATGTTTTCTTCATTCTTCCATTCATCCCTCACTTCTGTTATCCAATCGGGTTGGATTATTGATATAGCATGGATAAAGGCCTCAACATCTTCATCCTTTCTTGAGAGTGCATCTACCACAACATTTTTCTTCCCTTTTTTATAGATGATTTCAAAATCATAACCCAATATCTTGGTCACCCATTTTTGTTGTTCTTTTGAAGATAGCATTTGTTCCAAGAAGTATTTAAGACTATCATGATCTGTTTTGACCTTGATGTGCCTACCTATTAGGTAAGGGCATCATTTCTTCAATTCATGTAGTATTTCCATCATTTTGTTCTCATAAATGGGTTTGTGTAAGTCCTTTCCCTTGAGTGGCCAACTTTCAAAAGCTAGGGGCCTTCCTTCTTCCATTAGGACAACACAATTGCCATTTCCCGAGGCATCACATTCCACAATAAAGGTTTTTTTGAAGTTTGGTGTCGTCAAGACATGAGCTTTTCACATCACCTCTTTAAGTTGTTCAAAATCTTGAGTTTCCTCTAGAGTCCATGAAAATGCATCCTTCTTATTTAATTTATTTAAAGGTGTTGTTATTCTTCCATAGTTCCGAAAAAACTTGTGGTAGTAACCT